>VYZQ01059202.1:8892-31879 GCA_013400655.1 Mystacornis crossleyi
GATGCTCTCTACAGTTTCCTGAGGGGGGAAGTGGAGATGAAGGTGCTGATTTCTTCACCCTGGTATCCTGTGCTAGGCTGTGTGGGAATGATTTAAAGCTGAGCTAGGGAAGGTTCAGACTGGACATTAGGAAGCATTTATTCACTGAGAGGGTGGTCAAACACTGGAAGAATCTTCCTTGAGAAGTGGCTGATGCTCCAGTGTTTAAGGGACATTTGGATAGTACTCTAAATAACATGCTTTAGGTTGGTCAGCTCTGCATTGGTCAGGCAGTTGGTCTGGGTGATCAGTGTAGGTCCCTTCCAACCAAAACAGTCTATTCTGTTCTATTCCTATAATTCTGTCCCACCCTGAAAAGCTGCAGAAACCCTTATATGCGAAAAACCTTGGTTGTTCTTGGCTTATGAATCACGGGCTTTACTGTATGAAGCAACCGCAGGAGAATCCTTGCCTGCAAATCAAATGTATAAGACTACCACTTCTCATTCTGTGACATCTTTTCATCATTCGAATGACTCGACCTGAAGTGGAAAAGGAGGATGTAAGACAACTTTCACTTCCCCACCTGGGCTGTCGCAGCCCTGGTGTGCTTATCCCACAGGACATGCTGCCCTCGCCTGTTTGGCTTTGAGAGGCAGAAATAGTTCAAGCAGCGATCCCCTAATACTGGCTCTGTCAGCCTGAACATTGAATTAATCAGTGGTAACTAAAGCACTGCTTCACAATACTTTTTGCAAAGCCTATCATGCGAAAGGCAGTTAAAATCCATGCAGGGTGTCAGAGCCAGTTGGGAAGTTTATGACATGGTAATGCTGTTTCCTTGTGGAAATCACAGCAATTTTAGAGAAAGGTAAGGTTGGCAAACCCGTACACACTGAAAGCAGTGACCATCCCAGATGGATAAAAACCCTCTTACACATGCAGTATAGAATTTCTTTACTCCCACATAAATTATCTATGCAGTAACTGTTTTTCAAGGTACCTCACAGACCAGACTGCTGAATTTGAGAAAAATTATCTACAGAAAAAAGTGGGTTTAACAACATACTGTGATAGTTAACTGTACATTCTATTAATCAGGACAGACAGCAGCCTTAGGAAAAACATACATACTATAACTTTCCCTAAATGTTTTTGGTTTGTTTTTTGGTGGTTTTTTTTTTTTTTTTTTGCGTCTGTGGGACCAGGAAATTGGGTCAGCTGCAAAAATGTGCATTTGCTCTGCACACACAGAGTTCTACACTACCAGGCTGAGATTGTTTGGATTCACTGTTCATTAAAACAACATAAATTTTAAAAATTCTTCATGCTCTTGAAACATGTTTTCCAATAGTCTTTAAAATGTCATTTTGCCATGTTCAAGATTACTGATTTATTTAAAAATTAATTGATTATGGTGGAAAAGTAATTGAAAGTTCAACAGCAAGACAAAACATTTTAGTATGATCAAAATGAAATGTTTTTATTGAGCTGAGGCTAATGAACTGAAAAAAAACCCCACCAAAACAGCAAAGCAAAACAAAAAATCACCTTCGTTTTTGAGTCTGTCAGAGTTTCACTTTTTCTTCTGGTTTGGCATGGGAGCATTCCTTAAAATCTCAAAATATTCCCAGCAGGAGAAGGCTGCTTCCCATGAAACTGTACCCAGGCTGTGAATTACTTCTACACGAGGCTTCTCAGGTATGAGACAACAGATGCCAGTTCCACCCCATTAGTATAACGTGAAAATTTCCCTCACAGCCAACACACTGATGGTCAGCTAAACCTCGCTGACTTCTGCCTAAGTGCTTATTTGGTCTGTCTGTGCTTTTTTTTTTTCATTCAAACCCTCTGAAAAAAGCACATGAGGTTAAGAACGCAGAACAAAAAGTCAGTCTCACACTCCTGATCTGTGCATTGCACGGTCAGTTTGGGAGTGGGGGATGTGCCTACTGCACTCCAGGCACCTAACTTTTAGATAATTAATCTAAACTACCTCTTGGGGCTTTTTCTCTTGAAAATACAGGGAGAGAAGTGCATCCTGAAGGATGTTAGGTACATTTCTCTCAGGCATTTGCCGAAGGATACCTTTAATTGCCTGTTTGGTAGCGGCAGTCTCCTCCTCACTGGCAAATGAGACAGTTTGCCATGGCACTGTTTCAAAGAGTACCTTCTGCTGGGCATCTCCTTAATGAATTATGCAGTGAAAGCCTAATCCTTTAATTGCAGGTACCACTGCAGGACAACAGCAGCTCAGCATAGCACCAGTGATTCCGAGGAGCATTCGGTGCCTTCTCCACACCTGGATGATGAAGAACCCTTCCAGGTCACAGGAAGTTCGTTTCCATACATCACTACAGACATATATTCACTACCAAGCTACAACCAATTTGAAATAATGAGCTACAGGTCATGGACTTTCTGTTTTACTCTGTTATTGACTTCTGGGGCTTTCCCCCCCCACCTGCTTTTTTCCCCTGGAGAACTGGTTTTATTTCTGTACATATGGATTCTGTAGCCTTCTTCAGTAGGTGGGGAGAGAATTGTTGCTCTCCGCCATGTTTGTGAGGACAGACCTCATTAAGCATATTCCTTCTTTATTTTTAGCTTTCCGTCAGCCAAACAGGAAAAGAATCAAAGCTAGTTTATGGCCATGCTGGACATTTCTCTATGGCAATTGCTGCTCCATGGGCTGAATTGTTATGAAAAGGACAACCTTTGATCTCTCCATCCCTCCTCGCGTATAGCAGCTCCTGCACCATTCGAAGCAAAATGCTCCCTATTATGGATTAACTAAAGGTTTTTGATAGAAAAACCTCTACAAAGGGCTCAGGGGGCCTGGCAGTGGTGAAGAAGCATTATGAAATACCAGAATGGATTAAACAGAGGGTGAAGTTGTTAAAAAACACCTCTAAATTATGTAATCAGTGACTTGGACTCAAACTGTTTGTGTTCTTCCTCTCCTGCAGTCCTGCTGCTGCTGTTATGGGTTTTGGCTTGGGAGAAATATTTTTCTGAGTCCATTTCACCTTGATGGATTATGATGCCATTTTAAATGTCAATTGATAATAACTGTGCCATAAAAAAACCATAATAAATGTTATCTGTTTAAACCTACAGTGTCCCTTTTATTAATATTTCTAATTTATGAGCATTTTGAGAGATCTACAGAGACAATGGGGCTAATAAATCTGAGGTGAAAGGGACTCCAGAAGCAGGCTGCGTGAGCTTTATGCTAGATCACTGCCAGCTGTTGAACTTTGAGGAGATCAGAGTTGCTCAGATGTCACTGGGGAGATCGGTGGATCTGGAGTCCAGTAAGGCATAAAGGACAGAAGACAACCTGCAAGGACATGAGGCTCCAGGGGTGATGTGGGCAGTTTGCAGCTGTGGGTGCACCGGTGTGGCTCTGCTTACTGGCTTGCTCTGAACAGCTGACTGAGCACAAGCCCTCAGAGAGGAGCTGCTGTGAGCTGCAGCATCCACGCTGCGCATAAACACTGGGCAGCTCTGGCTCTGAGTCATATTCACAAATGGAGTTTAAAGGAGATGCTTCAGAGGCATTGGGTGGGATACCATCCCGTTACTGCCTTTATCCAGTGGAAGAGACCAGTGGGACAGAAAGGGTCCTGTTTCGTGACTGACAGCATAAACACAATTCTTCTTCCTTCTTGAGATAGCCAATATAGGACAAAAAATTCCAAAGTGTTGATACCAAGTTATTTTAAGTCTATGCATCCAGAATTTTTCACTTTGTGAAATTTTTTTATTTTAGAAACCTCTGAGGTTGTGTGGACCTCTAGATTTGCCTGGCACAGAGAGGATGAGTCGAGAAAATCAACACAGCATGATTTTGTTCTAGACAGCTGCCTTCTGCTGTAAAGGGTTTCCTTCAGAGCACAGCAATCCCAGAGGAAGATGTGTTTCCTGCCTCAAGGAATTTATAGACTAAATTAGATGGGTAGCACAATAATTGTAACAAATCAGAGTCATCTGCATTTCCAGGTCAAGCATAAATATAAAAATATCCCCAAACTACCCTGCAAAAGCCAGCATATTAGAACTTGGCAGAAAAATAACTTCTTCATTCTCCGGTAATTTAGAAGTAAGTAATTTCTTGTTTTGAACATAAATAATTTGTTACATTTCAGCAACTCAATCATTTGAGAAAGGGGGTCAACTGAACTATTTTAATTTGCAAAATGTTCATTTGCATTTCAAGGGTCTATTTTTTGCCACTCATCTTTATTTTAACATAATACAAAGCAAAGAAATTCTGAACAAGCAGTCATTCCAAAGACAGTATTTAATCCTTTTTTTTAGTTAATGAAATTTTATTTATCATTATTTTTCCATTTCTGTATTAAAAATAGTAAAACGTTCAAGTCTTTCAGTACTACTTAAACGTTTTGATATCAAACCTACATTTTTTTCTGAAGAAACTTTTGTACACAAAACATGGGATTTATGCATCATTACACTGCTGCTTTCTAATCCCCTTTCAAGAATTGTCACTTATTTATCCTATTTCCTGCTTTAGTGCTTGTTTTGTTTTCCTATATAGAAGAACAAAAATATATTTCTCCGTTGGCATTGCCTTCTGTTTTAATAAAAAAGCACAATACAGTAAGACAACAAAAATAAAGCCTTCACAAGGACACTTTCAAGTTGTAAATTTGCATGTGAGCATCTAATTTAAGCATACACAGAAAATCAACTTGTCACTGCAAGCAGCAGGGAGGTTTAAAGTTGCAGACTGAGACAGACTAGTTATACAAACATGCACAATTTGATTTTGTGACATGGGACTACAGAATCGTCTCAGCAGGTGCCTGCCCAGAGAGAGCTGGTGGCAGTGGAGACAGGCAGTGCAGACACTCTGAGTATGGGGTAATGCTGAATTCACTGATGACCATAGAATAAAAGTATTCACTGAGATGGAAACTTGGAATCTGCCTGTCTCAACTCTATTTACTTCAGAAATTTTTTTAACATGAATGCGCATGTATTTCTGCCAGAAGGCTACGTTTCTTCCTTTCGAAACAGTGTGTGTTTAACCCAGCAAAAATGGAGCTGGGGCAAGGAAGAGGGATAGGAGGAGTATTTTTTGCCCTGAGAGTCTCTAGGTTAATTTACTCAGCTATTTTACCCAAATATATGGGGCCTTGCATGAGGAGTACTGGGACCTATCAGACTTCCCTGTGAAATCCTCCTCTTCCTCCTCCTCCTTCCTCTGCAGCAAGAATTAGCCCCTTGAACACCTAGGTTTTAATAACAAACCAAAGCTAAAGTTTTCCATTGCAAAGGAAAATGTGGCCTTGCTCCATTTAATAATAGAAGCAGACAAATCCATAGGCTTCACTGCTGCACCTATACAGATCCTTTGGAAAAATGGACAGCAGGGGAGGCTTAAAAAACAGATGTCCCTAGATCTGTTTTTCCTGTGCCTGAAACTTTCAGGTAAAAGGTAGCACAGTAAATATCAGAGAGTTCAGACACTGTAATATATATATTAAATTAATACAGTGAAGGCTGGGTCAAGGACTCTCAACTTGAGATATCTGGGAAGTGAGTAAGATTTGAAGCCATTGCTCTATAGGAAGCCAGAAAGCAAGAAGAGTGGCTCCCTTTTTAGTGCCTAGGGCAAACAGAGTAGAGAAAGTAGGGTGTCTGTAAAAGAATGTACTAGGTTTCTCCTTGTGCTTTTTCATGGGTTTTGAATCAGGAATCTCAAGGGAAAAAAGGGAAACCCTGTTATTAAATAGGCAGTTTTAATCCAGGGTATAGATGCAGAGCCCCTTTCTTTCCCTTCTCTCTGCATACAGACAGCATGCTCACCTGTTCTCAGCCCATAAATTACCCCCCTCTCATTCTGCCTAAGCAAAGAAGGGGGACACATCCCTATTTGTGTGCCCAGCCGGGATTACAGACTCTGGCAGCAAAGCGGAGAGACAAAGCTTGGCTAGAGAGGCATTCCCCCAGCGCAGGGGTTGGAACAGGAAGATGTTCCCTGCTTCATGGAGAGGGCCACAAGACCTTTTGCACAACAGCTGCCACCTCATCACACACCCAGGAAGGCACAAGATCCTCCTTTATAGAAACAGCAGAGGGATGCAAGTGAAACAAAGGAAAACACGTCCCACTCTACCCCACATGTGTCATCAATGTGAAAGATGCTCACTGGTCTATCCTGTCGCCTGGGAAGAAGTTTGATTAATAGAATCAGATAATTAAATATTCTTCATCACGACTGGCTGCACCATTTTGAACCTCTTCCATTGTTCTTTTCCCCATCTCCCCCACTGTTTTTCCAGTATCTAGAATCTGGAAAAAGCCGAAAGCCTTTCATCTTATCAGGTGTGGTTTATTGCCCCCTGGTTACACAGTAATTTAGGTCTCCACTCCATGAAAAGGTCATATGATGGGATATCAGCTCAAGAATTGTCAGTTCACTGGACAAATAAGGCAGGACTGCCAATACAATTATAAGAGCCTGATAAGGAAGGCACAGAGAAGAACCAACAGGAGAGGGAGAAAAAACCATAGCAATTTAAAAGGTGAGGGACAATCCCAGAAGAAGGCAAGAAATGCCCCTGGGGGGAGGGAGAGGGATGGAACAGGAGTATATCTAACCACATTCTTCCCAAAATAAAAATTAACAAGAAGATAGAAGTGGCACAGGAGAGGAATCACAGGTATTCACCCTGATTAACCAGAAAATCTCCTGCTGTGCTGGATGCCTAACTGGGAGGCGTAAGCAACTGGTGGAATTATTATCAAGCTAGCTTGCCTCATAGCTCAGGATGGAAAGAAAATAATGTTTTCTCTTTAGAAGTATAGGTGGGGGGTAGAGGGCACTAACTCTTATTCCTACATGTGTTGCAAGGGCCATCTCTTTTTCTCTTGTGACTGATAAGATGGGATGATGTCAAAAAGCACCTGCTAGGAAAGTTCAAAGGCTTTTCACAATAGAAGAAAAGAAAATCTGAACCAAAGCTGATGGCTGAGTGGGATGGATGAAGGATCCTAGATACTGGGAACTGCTGATGAGGAGGCTTTTCATATGTGACACCTCCCTGTATGCAGGAGAAGTTTACAGGTTGTCTCTCTTGATAGTAAGTGGCCCGAGGGACAAGTATGTGTCCTGCCAATCACTTTCTTAACTCCATAATGGTACAAATCCAGTGGGCTTTTTGCAGGCTTCAGCCTGAAAGCAGAAAAGGAAGATAACTGCCCCACAAACAGGATTTACCAACAAGAGGCAATCCTTCCCAGGGCATTTTTCTCCTGGGTCTTCAAGGAGCACACCTTCTCGTGGAATGGCCGTACAATCGTTCAGAGCTCCGTAAATCCAAGAGGCAGGGGGAATGATCAGCAGTGGGTGGAGTTGGCAAGTCTTTCAACCCCCACTTCCACCACTGTTTTCCCCAGACCCAGGGAGTGCAGGTCTTGGTCCCAAGCTGATCAGCAGCCAGCAGCAGGCGTGTGCTGAGTTGCGGGTCGCCTTTGTTTCTCCTCCCAGCGCTCCCGCGGGTCACCCGGGCATGGGTGGGGAGAGGCACACACCATCCCAGCTGCATGTGCCTCGGGGTGCACCGAGACCCAGGGCTGCACGACCGGACTCTGTGACCCACGGCCACTTTGGCAGGAATACAATGGACCCCCGGGAGTGTGCTGGACAGAGGAAGCCCAGCCTGTCCTTCTCCATTGAGGAAATCTTAAAGAAACCTTCTGCCAGCACTGCCCTGAACAGTGAAGCCAGGAACAGAAGTAGCTGCGCTGAGAGACCTCCGTCCCTAGAAGCAGGGTCACCAGTGGCCTTTGGTAAGTACCAGTTAGAACACTTAATGAAAATGCTCATTTCTTTTTGATCCCTAAAGCTGTCAGGTTTAATTATGTAGAATTTTTATTCTTTAACTTTTGTAGGAATCTGGGATTTCCCTTACCAGGTAAAAATTATTCATTATATACACAGAAATAATATTTTTTTTTAATTGCTTTCAGCCTCTGCAGTAGACTGCACTCTGGGGTTTTGTACATTGTAAAGCCCCAATGTCATTGGAGAGATGAGTATGCCACCTGAAAAGTTATTTCAGGTAGCTCTCTTCAGGGAGGAGTGCTTATTGTAAAAAAATACAGCATCTTTCCCTTTAAAAAAAAATACTCTTGCTATCTGGTGGAGGGGGGAGAAATAAATGCCTGTCATAAGAAAGACAGGTATGGAGACGCAGGAAGCGAGCCTAAGACTGCTGCAGCTCTAACAAAATCTTTGGAGTTTCTCTTATATCAAGGGTTGACTGTTGTCTGGAATTACAGCCAAATCTCATAGCATCACCCTTTTCTGATAAATTTCACCACTCACCCTCAAGCAGGAGAAATGGTCTGTCAGTGTAATGGTAGCTATAGGAGTGTTAGAACTCAGTAGCTGGAATAAGAAAAGAGAAAGCATATACGTTTAATCATTTCTTCTTATCATCATGGACACTAGGTTCTTTCATGAACTAAATAAAAACATCTAGTAGAAAACTTGTATGACTTTGATCTTAGCAAACCAGCAAGTGCATTAGACTTTTTGACTTCAGTTTTCACAATTTAGTTACTCTGGCCTTGAGTGAACCTTTACCCTCACAGAAATTGTCTCCTTCTTCTATTAAACAAAGAACAACGTCCAACATTTTCTGGATTTAGTATTTCTTTTTCTTTTTCAATCTGCATATTCCATGAAAAAGAGATGTTTTATGTATACAAGCAGATCCACTTAAACAAAAAATGAGCTGTAATTTTGACACAAGATTTTCACTCACTTCTCACTCATCTGCTTTCAACAAAGCTTAATGCTACACTTCATTTTTTGTAATATAGAGATATCTGTTCATGGATCAGGACCCCGTTTCCCAGGACACTGGATGAACCACCCATCAGTAAGGGAGAGAGTCTTTTTCCAAAAACCTGGCAGTCCAGGAAACCGCTGCCTATTCGTGTAGTTTAATCTCTTTTTATGTCCAAACTGGATACCGACCTGGACTGAAAAGCAAACAAGACATAAGTGGTGAGGGAAACTACTCACTGGTATAACATTAGTCATTGGGGTTGGACTCCAGCCCCCTAACGCTGCCTCTTAGTCATGCTTTGCACAAGATTTGGACTCTTTTTTATTCATCTCTGACATAGGATAACTTGTCTCCTGACCATGTGACAGTCAGCCCACCACTCATCTCACAGCACTGGGGCTGCATATACCTCTGCTGCCTTTGTGCCAGTAACTGCAGCTTTCCTTGGAAACCTGTGTGCGGGGGAGAGAGCATTCTGCTGGTTTTCCCCAGAACCGTAGGATAACTGAGGTTTGGGGGGACCTCTCGAGGTCATCTGGAGGTACAGCTTCCTGCTCAAAGAAAATGCTGTTTTTGAAGATAAAACGAGGTTGCTGAAGGCTTTGGCAAGCACTGCTTGCCTGTTTTGCCACTGGTACTATTGGAGGACTGCAGCATTTGGAGGTTTCCTTAAGCTCCTTTTGCAAACTGGAACTGGACAACCAGTCCTGAAAGAAGCAAGAGCTTGGTAGTTTGTAGGGGTGGACAAGGACATGGCTGATGCTGGTGCAAGTGTAGTGGGGCCCATGTGCTGAAGGAGCAAAGGTGCCGTGTTGTGAAGGGGGAGAAATGCTTCTGTGAGCTCTGGCAGTGCTGTTTTGTGAGCTGAAAGTCCTTTCCTGAAGGCCCCTGGCAGTCACTTTGTGCCACTGGATCCAAAGTGAGACAAATAACACCACTGAAAATTCATTCAGTGCTTGTTCATAACGTGGGCCGTAGAACTGCATTTTAACAACATGAGACTCTTCTCTGGGAACAGAGACAGGACCTTTTCCTGTTACGTCTTTTTCACAATCAGCCAGTTTCACTGTGCGTCTTCGCTAAGTGTGTCTTGGCCACTGCAAGCACAAGGGTCTGACAAATCTGCATGCAGGACACGGTGGGTTCCTGGGACTGCACTGCCAGTGTAGCCTCACCCCAAGCTGCTCCACCTGAGCATACGGTCAGTTTTTCTTCTTGAAAGCAATGCAGGCAGGACCACCAGGCCTTGCCTTTGGCTTTGCTGCACCACCTAGACAGAGAGAGACTGCAGCTGTAGCAAGAAAACATAGTGACTCTTCTCTCCCCTGCTAGAAAGCAAGGCTGGATTCATAAACTTAAGGCAATGTAAAATATTACCTAATGAAAAGAGTATATACACATGAAGATCCACTTAACTGGTACTGGAAGTGGGAAAACAGGAGAGCTGTAGAAATCTTCCAGAATGTTGTACTTTGTTTTCGCAATTGATCAAGGCTGCTTAAAAAAAAGAATGAAAACAAAACTTTTTCACTACTTGTTTCTTACCTAAGAATGTGATACCTGAGTTTATTACCCTTTGCTTTCCAAGCAGAACTGTGATTTTTTTTTTAATAAGTTATATTTATTTCAGAAGTGCGGTACCCTGTGCTGTACATCTTGGGATAACTGCTGTATTTCATCTAAGTTGTTTGGCTTCATGCCATATAACACTGGCATTAAAAAAGTTGTGTAAATAGTCAGCCACATCTAGTATGGCTCAGTGCTGGCCAAGGTCAGGGAACTGAAATGAGCTAGGGAACTTGCTGGAAATTCCAGAGTGGGATACAAATCCAGTTGCTTTCTTGTAACAGTTCAGCAGCAGCAAAGAAGGAAGTTCTTCAGGTCAGGGCTTAGTTATATCTTACTATGGATTTTAAGGACATTCCCCACAATCCCGTAGGGTATCTATCTGAGCAAAGCCATGAGTCATATGAGAGACAGGAAGATCCACATGACTACATACATACTCATGGCTACCATAAGTTAAATGCTGAGGCCAAAAATTATCATCTGATGCAGATAGTTTCAGTACCAAGAGCTCAGTTGCCCTGGAGTCTAAATCTAGCCATTATGAGCTGAGGAGATGGGTAGGACCAGGGGAGCAGAAGATGCAGAATGTCAGAAATGCTTGGACTTGGTGTTCTAAAGTTTGGACTCGTTGATTTTAAAGATCTTTTCCAACTTGTGGTTCTAAATGAGAGGCACAAACCAAGATTCCCAAGACAATCCATGGATGCTGGACCAGATGACTTCTAGAAGTTACTTCTAACAAATTATTCTGAGTCTCTGACAAAAAGAATGTTGTGATGTACAGTGCAAGCCTCTCACAGAAAGCTGGGGCAGGACTTGATCATGTATGGGAAGATCTCTGGGCCTGACTCCTAAGTTCACATGTTTTTGTGAGTGTAATTCCAGTGGCACTTGGAATAAGGAGTGTGCAGTCTTCTCTGAAGCATTTGGCTTCCCAGTTGCAGTGTTAGTCCTGGGGAAGTTCACTGCACAAACACAACTGCTAGAGGACCTGGATCTGCAGTTGTTGAAGCCTGCTGAAATCTTTGAAAGACTCTTCCCAAATTAAAAAACAAACAATGAACAAGGAGACATTTTAGTATTCAGTCTGTGCTTTTCCTCTCCTCCCTTTGTCACAATGCCTAGAAAGGGTAACCATGGCCTTTGCAAGGGACACAATTAAACACCCAATGAGTCCTGATCTCCTCCCTTGTGCCACCTCTTTCGTTTAAAACACAGAAGCATATCAGGCCTATTTCAGAAAAAAAATTATTTTGAAATTCCTGGGAGCCTGATTTCAGTGTACTTGAAATTACATCTGAAACGATTGTTCATTACTCCCCTGGTTTCTGCCAGTGAGGTTTCACCAACAGGAGATCCTTTATCAAGTCAGGGAGAGCTTGGGATGAGAGTGTTACACCTGGGAAATTTATAGTGAAAGCAGTAATAGATATGGTAATTTCGTCATTCTGCCTGTGTTATGTTCATCATGTTAAGGATATGCAAATTAATAGGGATACAACCACCACTTCACACACAAATGTCAATATGGTGATTGTTCACCTTTGGCAACACTCCACCCAGCTTTATCACTAAAGAGGAAACAAACTAAAGGAATCTAACTGAACAGATACCATCTGGCCAATGAGACCAATTCACCCCACCTACTACAAGGAAAAACAATACACCTGGAGGGCAAAAAAAAAAAGAAAAAAAGGAAAGAAAGAAAAATATGTAGAAGAAAGAGAAAAACAACACAATACAAAGATGCTTTCATTTCTCAGGGATAGACTCTTCCCTGTTCACAGCCTTAGTAAGACCCTAAAATCATAAACCTTGTGCCTCCACAGGTTTGTCTCTCTCCAGTGATTACACAACAAGGCTTAAATGGAACTTAGGTCATCTGAAATAACCTCCTGCTTTCAAAGTGAAACCCTGCTATCTTGCCTGAAATTGTCCATCCTTTCCTATGCAACTGAAAGTCAAGACAGAAAGACCATTTTGAGCCACAAGTCAAAGTAATTTCTGTGCCTGATGGTAACAAGTATCTCATGTTCTGCTAGGCTGAAATGTCATTGCCTTCCCTGAGGGGGAGAAAAAAAGAAAACTACATTCCCTGGAGGAAGCTTTGCCCCATGCGAGTTCAGAGGTATTTTTCAGAGCTCCCTGCTGGAGTCACATGAATGTGTACCAAAAAATATTCGAGCTGGCCTAAAGAGCAGCCACTTCAGACAGTCTCTTTACTTGGTCAGAACAACAAACACCAGAGAAGGTTGCAGTGCAAACAGAATTGGGGCTCCTAACTCTCAGCTATGTGCTGTAAACTCAGTATCATCTACCTTCAATCTTATCCTCCAGAAAAATTCCTTGATTAATTCAGCCTCTCTTTAAGGTTTATACTTCTTTGATCTCAAACAACAGATCATCTGTGGATGCTGAAGGCTCAGTCAGAGAGAAAAACTCCAGCTTCTCGCAAGTTTGTGAGAAAAGCCTTTCTTTCTCACAGCACAGAGCTGGGAACCAAGAGAAGTACGTAAACTATTTTGTCTGTTTTTTAAACTATCTTTTGCAGGTGTTGTTTGGTTTCGTAAACTATCTTCTGCTGGTGTTATTTGTTACATCTAATTAACTGACCAATGGTAATGAGAGGCATCCGTCTAATGGCCCTATGACCTCCTCTACTTGTGTTAGCTAGCCCATATCAGAGGCTTGTTTTTCTCAATAAAGTACCTCCATGCCTGCCTGCCTAAAATTGTGTTGCTATATCGCTGTCCCTGAACTCTACAGTGACAATCCTCCCACTCCTTTTCACCAGTTCACTGAGACGTTGGCATTTTCCCATCTGCCTAGGACTGTCTTCAATTTCCTCCCTATTCTTTCTACTTCAGTCTGTAATTACTCTATGTGTGCTCATACATAAATTGTGCTCATCACTGGGGTATGTGAACATCTCAGCAAAAAATTTTGGGGAGGAAAGTTGTATGTAAAGGATGAAGATGTGAAAAGTCTTCTGTAATTTAGAAAATGCTAATGTCATTCTTAGAAAGCTTCAATCACACCCCGTAAGAGCACCTTGCTTAGGTACCCTTTCATTTTTCACTACTGTAGGATATAAGCATCATCACTTCTGTAACATATTAATTTTCACAGCATCACATCTAACAAAGGAGTGCAACTAGTCCTTAATTTAGGGGTGGGAGCCGAGACAGAAATCCTGGGCTAAGAACCTATGCCAGTACTGATGTCCTCTGATCATCTGTTATTTAACTCCTGCCTCATGGTAGTGACCGTTCCCAGGTCTATCCTTCTCCTTTATCCCACAAATATTGTTCAAANGCGAGTTCAGAGGTATTTTTCAGAGCTCCCTGCTGGAGTCACATGAATGTGTACCAAAAAATATTCGAGCTGGCCTAAAGAGCAGCCACTTCAGACAGTCTCTTTACTTGGTCAGAACAACAAACACCAGAGAAGGTTGCAGTGCAAACAGAATTGGGGCTCCTAACTCTCAGCTATGTGCTGTAAACTCAGTATCATCTACCTTCAATCTTATCCTCCAGAAAAATTCCTTGATTAATTCAGCCTCTCTTTAAGGTTTATACTTCTTTGATCTCAAACAACAGATCATCTGTGGATGCTGAAGGCTCAGTCAGAGAGAAAAACTCCAGCTTCTCGCAAGTTTGTGAGAAAAGCCTTTCTTTCTCACAGCACAGAGCTGGGAACCAAGAGAAGTACGTAAACTATTTTGTCTGTTTTTTAAACTATCTTTTGCAGGTGTTGTTTGGTTTCGTAAACTATCTTCTGCTGGTGTTATTTGTTACATCTAATTAACTGACCAATGGTAATGAGAGGCATCCGTCTAATGGCCCTATGACCTCCTCTACTTGTGTTAGCTAGCCCATATCAGAGGCTTGTTTTTCTCAATAAAGTACCTCCATTTCTGCCTGCCTAAAATTGTGTTGCTATATCGCTGTCCCTGAACTCTACAGTGACAATCCTCCCACTCCTTTTCACCAGTTCACTGAGACGTTGGCATTTTCCCATCTGCCTAGGACTGTCTTCAATTTCCTCCCTATTCTTTCTACTTCAGTCTGTAATTACTCTATGTGTGCTCATACATAAATTGTGCTCATCACTGGGGTATGTGAACATCTCAGCAAAAAATTTTGGGGAGGAAAGTTGTATGTAAAGGATGAAGATGTGAAAAGTCTTCTGTAATTTAGAAAATGCTAATGTCATTCTTAGAAAGCTTCAATCACACCCCGTAAGAGCACCTTGCTTAGGTACCCTTTCATTTTTCACTACTGTAGGATATAAGCATCATCACTTCTGTAACATATTAATTTTCACAGCATCACATCTAACAAAGGAGTGCAACTAGTCCTTAATTTAGGGGTGGGAGCCGAGACAGAAATCCTGGGCTAAGAACCTATGCCAGTACTGATGTCCTCTGATCATCTGTTATTTAACTCCTGCCTCATGGTAGTGACCGTTCCCAGGTCTATCCTTCTCCTTTATCCCACAAATATTGTTCAAAACCTCATCTGTTTCCTCACCAGAAAACTCGAAGTTAGTTGATACTGAAGGAATTAAATTAGTCCCATTTTGCACAATGGGCCTCAAATGCAGAGGTGGGCCAGGTTTTTAAGGTCCACGTGACTGGACACATGTAATTGTGTTTAGAAGGTTACTCAAAGAATGGTGATAATTTAAATAGGTAACATTTGAACAATTGAGCCTCATTTGAAATAAGGCTTTGGCTAATTTTTGGAGCTCTTATTATTTCGTTTTCTTGATGTAAGTGTCAACCCTCTATAAAATCCCTATTGTGTGGGCTCTTAGGGCTGAATCAGAATTGGGTATTTTGTCTCCAGATGTTACAATTATCATTGCTCCAAAGCTGCTTTCAAATAGAACTTGTTTGTTCGAGAAAATAAATCTCTAACAAGTCTAAAAAGTTAGATGTTTTGCCAATGTCAGACATACATATACATAGGACAACACACATATATTATCTATATATGTAAAATGTATATTAAAAAGTGGAGTTTCTTCCAGTACAGCCTAGTGGTTCACACCTGCTGCCATTTCAGTGTGAGAGGGGAGAGGGGACCAGCCACAGGTGCAGCAAACCCCAGAGCCTAGATGTGAGAGACTGCTCGGGAGTGCAGTCCATTGTTACACCAGGATCACAATGTTCTTTGGCAGTAATAGCAGACAAACCTGTACTGCCATATTTGCTCCCGGGTCATGCAAGCCACAAAACCTAAATTCCCCAATGGGTGCATTTTGTTTATGTGTTGCCTCTTACTCTGGTTTTCCAAGCAAAGAAATCCAGGCAGGGAGGAGAACTGGAGCAAATTCTAGATTTGCCATTAAAGCAGCACAGACACAGATGTCTTGTCTCTGAAGAGTCAACTGAGCCTTGATTGCAGCTAGCAAAGGCAGCACATCAAACATTCAGTATCAGGGTTTATGGCAAGGCTTTAATGTAGAAAAGGGAGGTGGAGAGCGGGGTGTTTGGTGTAACTCTCTTGGGATGCTAACAGCCAAAGACAGCCTGCTGCCTTAAACCTCAAGGCTTCCCAGCATGTTGTATTTCAGTGTATGGCTTTGCAGGGTCTGCTTACATTTATAAGGAGGAGTAAGAACTCACACTGCATTCGTGAGGGCAGAGAACTCATCTGGAAGATCTCTGCAGTTCCCCTGCTACACACTGAGGTAATGGTGTTAGTAATAAGGCAACACCATGGTTGAAGAAAGATTGTGGCTTCTGGGGCCAGTTTCCTCAGCACTTGGGGTCGATGTCCTAGCGCATGTCATCACTGCTTGCTGCTGAGGTTACCTTAGAGATTGTTTATAATGTCCGTGCTCAAATCTAAGCTGCACATCATGAAAACAGGCCAACACATGCTTCTCCTGTTTGTCCTGTCAACAAGAGCGTGCAGGTGACTTCACCAAGATGAGTTGGCTGTCAGTGCCTTCCTAGATATCACCAGTGTCACCTGTCACAAAGGCAGATGGGAAATGTTGACAGCCTGGGCAAAGGCTGCCGTTGGAATTGTCCAATGCCTAAATCAGAGCAGCAGGCAGCCCAGATGGAGAAGAAAGGCCAGATGGACCTGAACTGGGGAAGATACTGACCTTTAGCCTATTCATTGGCCCATATTCCTATAGGCTAGATGTACCTACTGAGACATTTAAGAAAGATCCAGATTTTAAAAGCATTTGGCATCCAGCAAATTCCATGGCAATCTTGCTGGCAGATTTTCAGAGCAGCTCAATATCTACTCTGCTTCCAAGTTCTTAAAAAATGGCAGGCATTAATTTGGATACTGATGGGGAAGCTGAGATTTCTCGATCTTTTGGTTATGTCTCCTTATTTCTACAGCCATTTTTAAAAATCTCTCATAAGGACCACTGAAAGTTTTAAGGTGGTAGGAAGCAGAGAACAGGCAAGATCTGGGGGTCAAATTCATCGAGATCCTGTGTCTGCAGCATGGGGTAATCTTGGCATTGAAGTACAGTATAGAAGGATTAGGGCCATTTTAAATATGATCAGGTTTGAATGTACAGTATCCAGACCACTCTTTCACACCAACTGGAAGGCACGCTGAAAAGTCGTTGCTTTATTCAAAGCTGTCTTGTGCTGTGTCCTTCACAGATTCCAGCAGCAGGAGTCAGTCTGACTGTGACTTACCTTCAGCCAAAATGCTTCTTCCCACCATGTGTGCTACACCCATGGCCAGAGCAAGGAGAGTGCAGGCAACTCACTGCAGAAGACCTGCTGCCATCCCAGTGTCCCTCCTGGGTGAAGACATGGCACGTGAACATATGGAAGGCAAAAGAAAACATAAGGAAGAGGAAGATCAGCTATGCAGTTTACCAGTGGACCATCCACTTCATGGTGAGTGCCTCTATACCCAGAGCTCCCCCCTCAGTGCCCCAAAACACAGCTGTTACCTTACAGTTATGTGCACGGCAATACCAAGCAGCAGACAGCACGACTGTTTCCACTGGCTGAGTCACAGTAGATGGTCATAGCTCCTGGATGAGTCACAGAGACAGTACTTCATTCTTGCCAACAAAAGACTGAAGAGCCACTGTTGGAGCTCAAGTTCCAGCTTAGTCCTACCAGCTCTACCAATGTTAGTGGCAGGGACTGCTTTGGGTGTTGCTCTCCTGCTTGGGGTGTGAGGAGTGACCACGTTCTGAGCCTCACTGCTAGGGTTGTGCAATGCCCATTTCCTGGCAAATGGGCATTGCACAACGTAGAGAGAGAGCCTGGTGAATAAGCCGAGTCAGCTCAGTGTGTTCTGTACACCTTGGACCCACTGTACAGCTGATGAAGAGGTCATCAGCATGCACACAGGCAAACCATCGACATGCAGCAGATCCGCCAGGATGTGTCGGGCACGTTTCAAACCTGACCATGCTGGTGGATCTGCTAATTTAATTAGCTATGAGCACTGGTAAACAGCAGTCTGTCTCTTCGCCAAAGCACAGGACAATACAAATACCCTTTTCCAGTATGTTTTACAGAGACTTTCGGCTAAGCAGGATACATGGTACCTGAACAAGACAAGTTCCTAACAAGCAAATGGCAATTAATTAGCAGCGTGTGACAAAAATTCCTCTAACTTCTTTGAGTTTGAGGAAAAGTAAATGCAGACATTCATACTAAACTCCAGCAAACAGGTTTTCAGCAGCAGCAGGAAGGTGTTTTTTGCATAGTATGTTATGATTTACTCTAGGAAAAAGAAGAAGTTTCATTTAAGTCCACTGAAGATAGCAGATGCAGGGTTACTCAGCTGGCTTTCCCGAGATCCACACATCATCCTTGCTCCATGCTCTGCAAGCTGGCAGGAGAAACAACTCTTTCTGTGAAATACATTTGAAAGAAAAGCCTTGTTTCTGCCACCGCTGATACAGTATACGTAAGTCTTGTGGCAAGCTGCTGTCACCTCCTTCTCCTGCACGAGACAGCCATCAGTCTAGATGCGGGGAGAAGCCTTGTAAGATAACTGGAAATTTTAGCTTTCCTCTGCCCTGTAAGCTGCACACAGCTCATGACAGCAGGGCTAAATCATGTTGCCTCCTCACACAATAGCCAGGGCTGTACGTATCTGGCACTCGGAGTTGCCTCTGAGTATAAAAGTAGAATATTCACGTGTGAAGGAGTCCCCAGCCAGGAGGATCACACCCTAGCTGGGAGGTGGCTGTCCTGACTTGGCACTTAGCCTCATTGACCAGCTCTGTGGTGGGTACCAGCCTCATCAGTAAAGAGAGGAAGCATGTAATTATCTGCACAAAACTGAGCCAAGATGAGCAGCCCCTTTCAATGGCAACGTGTATTTTAAAGGCATGTTAAACAAAATCCCTCTGTTCCCTGGTGGCAGTGAGGTTTTGAAGCCAAGCAGAGGTTTAATGATCTGCCATTTTCTAGGCTACTGATTCCTGCAGTTGCCGAGCCTTTGATAGAAACTGGCTGAAGAAGGAGGGAGGATCCTAAAGCACTGGATTGACATTTTCCCTGTGGTGTGCAAACAATGATGCTTCGGATCCCATTTGTGCACTGTGTCATTCCTAGCAGAGAGCTGGAGGCCTGGGTTTAAAACACTTCCCTGTATCTTAGGTTTCAGCCAACTTCTTCCACTTTACATTACGGGGGAAGAGCTGGTGGTTCTTTTTCTCCTGCCTCTGGCTGTGGCAGATATCACCTTTCCCAGACAAAGTCAGCAGCAACACCTGCAGGGACAGTAGACTGCAGCATCCCTGGAAGCAGTCTGTAGTCCTTACAGCTCAAGCTGATGGCAAATTAACTTGGTTTACACACCTGTCGACTCTGGGGTGCTTCAGACATGCTTTTGGCATGGCAGCTACAGGTCAGTTACGGGTCCTCTGGGAAAGCAGCTGGGCAGTGCCAAACGCCCATAGTGTATCCATGGAGGTGTCCCCAGGACCTCCCTCACACCCACACCAACAATGCCTACAAGCACTCAGAGGAACAGCACCAGCCTCAGCAGCAGAAGACCTTTCTGATGTGAAAAACATCAGAAGCCCTTGGTCGGGCATTCCTTCACCTCTCTCTCTCAGCACACCTCTATCAATGTAAAACACCTTCATAATTTGTGAGGAAGGGCCCTGGGCTGTGTCTAGACACACACATCTGTTTAGTTGTCACAGAACAGAAGAAATCAGGCGTGCTATACAATCACCTTGGAGGCAGGAGGTCTGGGCTTTGGTGCTTTTTTGTATAGGAGGAGAAAGGTGAGGAGGAGGCTATGACAGCAGCCACTTTCATGGGCAGATGGTCTGACATAGCAAGAGCACCCTGACTGTTACTCTGAGCATGAATTTGGAGCATATGTCCAGGAAGCCCTGTAACAACTCCCTAAAATTTTTCTTCTCCCACAAAATGGCTTCTGCCACTAAGCGGTTTAGAAATGCAGTGTCATTTAAGCTAAATAGATTTATGCCCTTATCACAAACCACTTGAAGGAAGCAATGCCTCTTGTACTTTGAACTTAGAGGCTGCATTGTAAGCAAAAAAAAGAAGAGCCCTCGTATGCTAGAGACATGCTGACACTAGCATTTAGTTTTGCTAAGCCCGTATTTGAATTTGGGTGCCTTCATTCTGAATGTTGCGGGCTTTCACCTGTGACTTTCTGCATGAAAAGCTCAGCAGAACCTTTTCAGAAAACCTGGATTCTTGGAAAGGATCACCTTCAGATACTGGTGGATTTCCAGTCTTGTGGGATTTCTTCTCTGGGCAATAATTCAAGGACAGCATAGATCATGCTTCAATAAACAGAGCTAGCTCCTAATTCCACCAGAAACTGAGGGGTTTGGGCTGTGATCCACAGGTGGTTCAGGGGTTCATGTTATTTCCTGCAGCTCATGTCTTCATTATTTGCTGTAGAGGAGGCTGGCTTAATGAGTCAACATCACCCAAATATTTCCATAGCAGAAATCCTCTGCGCATTGCTGACTGGGAGCTTAGGGATCTTTGTATTATTCTAATTGTTTTATTTTATGATAGTATCTGTGATCCCAAAGCATATTGATGAATTCTGGTGACAATTATCATGAAGACAACAGAAAGTATAGAGATAATCTCAGTTCTGGAGGAATTCTGGTATAATTCATGTCCCCACTGTACTAATGCCAGTTGAGACATCTTTAGCTCAGTGTTTATGTTTTCCTAGAAGTCATAAATTCACTTGTACTGTTCATCTGTGGACAGTATGGTCCAATCCATGCACCCCTGTGAAACAGCATGGTTTATCTCTCACAGAACAGTCTTTTCCCCAATATGCTGAGTTACCTTAATTCATTTTTGAAATGCCCAAGAGGCAATGAAGCACTGTGTAATCACAATCCCAGATAAATATCAGCTGCCCAGAATATGCCAGTGGGACTGTGAGAAAAGGCACAAGCATCCCACTGTTCTGCAGAACAAAAGGAAACAATTTTAAATGAAAAGAAAAAGCAGGGGAAGAAAATAAATGCCTATATATATAATTTGGCTGCCATTAGCTATCTTACCAGCCTTTTGTTTATTTGTGTGATTAGTCCCTGCAGCCATGTGTCTCTAAAGTGCAGTGTTCCCCTACATATACTGGGAAATGCCCCAGATGATTGACCTTGCTTTGGTGGGTTTACTTGAGGTATTGTTGAAGGCTGGTTCTTTTTTCTTCTCCCTCTTTAAAGACTGACTGTTTATCATGACACCCTGGATATTAAATGAAAGGCACAAAACCTGAATCCTTTACTCTCACCTTTCAAACTCCGTTCACATAGAAGTCTCACTGGTACAAGTAAGCACTGAATAAAGCAAAGCTGTCAGCAGCTGGGGACAGCTTTTGTATTGTTTCTTCATGGGTTTTGGGTTTGGAGTTTTATTTATTTAAAGCAAATGTTAACATTCAATGCTTTCCTTAAGCAGCCCCTTCTTTCCTGGGAATTTTGGATCCAAAGGGTACATTACACAGGACCCAGAGGTTCACGCTAGTCAAATCTGTGTAATGTGACCATTTGTAAAGCTGATGGCACATCATGATAAGTTTATTTCAAAGGTCTTAATGAGTATTTATTGGTTTCTCCTCAATTGTCCTAGAACTTTTCATTACGTCCCCAGGATATGGTACTGTTAATTACTGTTCTTTGAAATTGAGGGCAGGTCTTTTACCTACTGTATTAGCAAGCCCTTTACACTTAAAGGGGAAACAGCAGAGGCAAGGATGTAAATAAACATTCCTTATTGGTGTCTAGATGTTTGCAGGTACAAACAACCACAAAGAGCAGGAATGAAGAAGAAAGCAGGCTGGCTGTGCAACTGCAGTAAGCTCAGCTTTCTCCCTGTTGCAAATGGCTGGTTTCTCACGAGGGTGTTGGACCAGAGTGTGGGGAACCTGTTTTCTTTGGTGAGAATCATTACTGGTTTAGGCTTTTGGCCACTGCTTTTAAGACGAGGTTTGACTATGGCTAAACATTCACTGAAATGAATGTGTCAAGTGTCAAGCTTGAGATTTAGCCGCATGGGGAACCTACACATGCATCTACCCAAAATCCACAATGGCTTGAAGGAGCTTGTGAAGGTGCAGGCCCTTTGGCCTAGGTACAGACCCGATGGTTTGCTTCATCCTTCAGATATTCTGCTGACCACTGGCTGTGCCAGAATTATGCACACCAGCATTTCAGGCAGCAGCATTTGTAAACACTGTCATCACTTTGCTGGCAGACAGGAAAGGTTAAATTCACCAGGAGTTCAGGTTGCTGGTGAGCACGATCCTCCACAACGAACTGTCCGCATGAATGGTTTCGTACATACCGTCTACTCCTTGCCAACTCCTCTGACAAGCAGACTAAGAAACTCCCCTGACCACCACTGTACAGCCTGCTTAAACAAGTTTCTAGCCTGCTATTTTTAGCATTCCTGCTCACACCCCCTGAAGTTTGTACCTCTCCGCATTTCAGTTTTGCTGTCAGGTGATTAGGCACCGCACTCAGCGCCAGGGTGGAAGCAACTCTACGTCAAGGAGTTTTGGACTGAAGGGAGTAGGTCAAGACTTTAAAGGTTCAAGGTGTGCTTCTCTGAATTAACTTCGGCAATGCCTGAACAAGCAGCAGCTGGGTGCTAAATGCTGCATTTCACTAGCAGGAGGCTCTATCTGGAGCACATTGTACCTATCCAGTTAGGATCAATCTGACTGGCTATACCAGTCCTCCTTAACAAAGGCTGAAAAACCACTTTAATAAAGATTAGCCACACTGCAACACTCATGCCTAAATAATGCAGCACAAGCTCTTTTGAAAGCCATGAGCTACCTCTTCAACAAGGAGAGGGACAGCCATGGGCACATTTCTGTACACAGACAAGCACGTTTTGTCCTGATGCCATCAGCACTCTGTAATAACGGGAGGTTTTTGCTACGGGGCTGTCTGCCGTGAGCAGAATGTCACCACAAGAACACAACATTCAGAAAAGCCACGAGAAGGAACTGGCTGGGAGACCCACATATCTGAATTACAAAGGAGAGAGAGAGAGAGAGGAACTTCTCTGAAAAAGGCAGAAAAGGATAAAAAAGAACTTTACCAGATGTAATGAGGCTCTATTTCAACACACCTGA
>VYZQ01059204.1:0-32573 GCA_013400655.1 Mystacornis crossleyi
GTTTTGAACTGAACCCGCTACACAGAGAAATAGGTTTTTATGATCAAGCTAAAATAACTGCTGTTTTCTTGTTTTGTTTTGTTTTTAAACTTCTGTTGTTTGTAACTAATTGCTCCCACAGCATTTCAATTTCTAGAAAATACAACCATGGCATATATGCTGCAGTTTCTTGTATTTAATCAATGGAACACCTAAGGAGTTTTGCAGTAATGGCAATCAGAGTGCTGCTCTCTCCCCCTGTGCTTTACATCTTCTCTTCTGTAAATGCTCCAAGTATATGTTTCCCTTTGCCTTTAATGTGTTCTATTTCTTCATTTTAGCAGGCATTTAATAATAAAGGCATTTTTGGTCCTTGAGATGCGAACCAGAAATTACAATAACGGTTTAGAGCAAATTTGTATGGTTTTTTAATAAGCCATCAGGATCTAATAAGGAGACTTGTTATAGTGGGTGTTCATTATGCATCCCTCTGAAACCCAAAGAAACTCCAATTCTCATCTCTTTTGGAGTATTACTTCAGTTTCTCCCCCATAATGTTTCTCCTGTTCATGTTTAGGGAGAAGCTAATTTCTGTCTTTCTCCTTAAGGATCACAGACCTAGAAAGTGCCAAATTTAATCACGAAAGCAGTAGCTGGTTTAACATCTCTCCTGACAGGTTCTTATAAATAAAGGAAGGCTGGAGGGAAAGGAAATGTGAAGAATCCCAAAAACCTCACATCAAGGGAAGAGGTTTGGCCTTTCCTCAGCCAGCCAACTACAGTTCAGTCTTGAGGGAAGAAAAACACAGGAAGATTTTAGCTTGTACCAACTCAAGCCTTAGCCCGTAAATCAGCCCCTACTCATTCTGAGTTCCATGGGTTGCACAGATGGCATTTAGTTTCAGAGCACAGAACAGGATGAAGCACTCTGAATATCACTGCATAAATGAAGCAGCTCCTCAGTACCTCCTCAAGACACTGCAGAAGTTGTCACAACTTCACTGACCAGTAGATTGTCCCCATACCCCACACTTCTTTGCAGAACCAAGCCAAAACTCCTTTTTTGCCTCTCCTCACACTTTGACCCAAACTGCTTGTGTAAAGCATCCTGCAAAGGCAGGGCAACAAGGCAAATTATCATTGATTAATCCCAACTGAACAGTTTTGAAAAGTCTGAGGCCTAGCAGAGGGAAGGGAGGACAATGTGTCATTAAGGTTTCTGTCTTACCTCATGACAAAATCTGCTTGATCTATTTGTTTGCCACAGCCACTCTTTTTCAGGATCCCACCGTTTCCCACCACGGAGCATTTTTTCAGTGGCAGCTGGAAGGGAGTAGCCTAGCAACACAAAACAAAGACCAGTTTTACAGAAGAGAACACAAACATCTTTGTAGCAGCCACTCCTGGAAAACCCAGGGAGATCAAAGTGACAAATAGAAAAAAAGAGAATTAGGAGTGAAGGAAAAAAAAAGTACAGAAATTAGTTGGTAAGTACATACAGAACAGGTCTGATCCCCACTCCCCAAACCAGGATGCAACAAACGTGATACAGAAGATGATTTTCTGCAAAACAAAAACTGCCTGAAGTCTTGATGCAGACACTGACCAAAGTGAGGCAGTTCACAAGCCTTCCAGGCAAGCTGCAAGGACACAGAGGAAACAAGACAACCAGGAAAACAGGAAAAAAATAATCCACAAAAGTGATCTTCCTATACAAAAGACACCTCTGGGGAAGAAAGGAAGGAAGGAACAGGGAATCCTGTGATGAGAGAAGTGCACTGGGAATCTGGAGTCAACCATGGCTCTCTCCATAGTTGTATTGCTGGGACAGGTCAATCCAAAGCCTTAGGCAAAGACATTTGGAGCTTGACAGCAGCCCCTTAAACAGCCAGTTGCCCAGACACGTTACAAATTAGTATTAGCATAAATTAAAATTATAAAGGGACCATTTTAGCTGAGGAGCTCTTGCAGCTGCTTAACAGGGCAAGAAAATGCAAGGTCAAATGCACATCTGTATAGTCCTCATTCCAGAGGCTCTCAAAACTGTGGATGCGACATGTTCCTGTCAGCCCCAAGCCTTTTGTGAGCTTGGAGCAGTCATTAAATCAGCACACAGCACTTCAGGGCAGCCCAGAATACAAAAAAAAAAGGTGGTGAAGAGACCTATGAATTCAAAGCAGTGTAATTTAGTTACAGAATGTGATTTGTCTACAATACACTAGTTAATATTCTCCTCAAGCAATATAACTGTGCAGGGATTTTTATTTCTCAAACTTGTCAAACTTGTCAAAGCCTGATTTTGCAGCAGAGACAGAAGTTACTGCACAGGCCCCGGAGAATATAGATGCCAGGGAGAGAGGATGCAGCATCACGGAACAATTCTCCTCTCTGGGTGGCCTCACCTGCATGTACAGCGCAACATCTGACATTGAATCATAGATTCACCAGGCATTGCAACTCAGGACATGATTCAGAAAACAGACCCAGTATTACAGCACAGATTCTGCATTTTTTAGAACTTATTCCTGCTGTCTTATTTCTCTTCCTCCTAGATTTACTTGCTTTGTCTACTTTTCCCTGCAAACTAGACTCTGTTCAGCTTGTATAAAGTCACAACCTGCTTTTTAACGAAAATACTAACTCTGGATTAAGATATGCTTAAGTAGAAAAGAAAATTTTAGTGTCCTTTTAGAGACCCAGCCATGGTTAGGAATGTACTAATAGCCCAGCAGAGAAATACTGAGTATGCAGCTGCATTCTTGTCCTGGATCTGCCTTCACAAAAATATTTTTTAATTTACAGTTATTGAACCAGGAGCATATCTTGAGATTCAAAGGACATCTCATCTCTGAGGTGACCCTGATCAAGTGAGAGCTCACAGTCTCTGTAAAGGGGTGGGGGTAGGAAGCAGAGGAAATATAGACTAGATATGTTCTATAAATATCAGTACCTTTCTTATTCAAGATACATGAAAGCTCCTTTCAAGATAGCTGGTTATACAAAGGCTGTGCCAAACCAGAAAGGCAGCAGACATTAACTCTTGCTTTTAAGAGTAGGGGGCACTGTCACATAAATTCTGTGCCTTTAGACCCCCCAAATACACATTTAGCCAAATAGACATTTAGTAGTTATGAAATGCTTCCAAATTCTGCGAGTTGCAAACAGCCTTTAATATTGCTTGAAATGACTTGCTGTCCTTCAAGGGAGGCTTATTTCCTGTTCTGCTCAGAGATGATAATATCAGTTCTCATTTGCATACATACTTTGGTTTCCAAAATCTGATGAAGTTTTGAAACTCTTGTTCTTCTGTTATCCTGAACACAGGCTTGCTACCTGGTGCGTACAGAAAACTCCCGCACCAAGGGGAGGTATTTCTATTTTTTATTCTAGTTTGTGCAAAGTAGGGAGCATGGTGGGAACCCACAAATTGTGTAAATATACAAAACTTTTACATTTTAACAAACAAAGACATGAACACACATTGGTTCCAAATTACACTAATTTTTCATTAATCAAACCCTTATTTGCTACCTATCTCTCTTGCTTACCGTTCTAATTTTTTTTACCCCCATTTACTGCTCAGTCCTGGTGACTTCACTCCTGGTGGCTCTTATCCAAACAGCCTAATCATCTCAGAATAGCGCTCCCTTTCCCTTAAAACAAAGGATTAGCCAAGCCTATAAATTTCTACAAGTTTCACAATGCAACTACTTAATCACACCTGCCAAGCTATAGCTACTGATTAACAGCAAAATAATTCCCAAGTTGTGATCACCTCTTGGACTAGGTATCACTTCAGAGAGTTTAAGAAGCAAAAGAACAAGATCAGGGCTGACAAGGTGATGTGAAAGAGTCAAAGGAAAGTAGAAGGAGCAGATTATATACGGTTGTCCCTCTGCCTAATCTATGAAAATCCACTCACTCTATGGACACAGGATGAAAACCAGGCTGAACGCAATTCTCTGTGGAAAGCCACCATGCCCACCATGTTTGCAGACACTTTTGCCTCCCCCAGCAAAGTACTGAAAATTCAGGACATGGCCCAGACATCAGGGTCTACACGCCACCCTTTAGCTTAAAGTGGTCAATGGTCTGTTTTCCAAAAGACCAAACTTTTAAACTTTCTACAGATATTAAGGAAAAAGCATCATTCCAGTGCCATTACCAGCATGTAGGGGGTTGCAAAGTCTAAAGGATTAACTGCCTCTGTTGCTTGGTGGCGTTTCAGGTGCTTTGAGCTTAATGAAGAGCAATTGCTTAGGATGACCTGGGAGAAACCTGCATTTGTTGTCTTGCACATGACTTTTCTTCAGACGTTCAAATCACAGATCTCTGTTATTGCTGAGATTGCGGGACATTCAGGAACTCTTTGTCCAAACAAACACAAACTGACCTGTAACACAAAACCTATACAAGTCCTAGACTCAAGTGTTGCCCATAAGCAACTACGAAACATATGGCTCCTTTTTCTCTCTCTACGAAATCTTCTAATGCTTTCTTTTTTACCTTCCACATCACAACACTTTTCTAGGCAAATTATCAGTTCATAGTTGACAGCAGGTATGTTCTCACATTAAAGGCACGCAGCTGTCATTTATGCTAAATGGTCCCAAAAAGCTCAGCTGTTTTTCTCCTTAAAATTCTAACCTAGCCTAACAAATGCTGGCTTTAGGCAGTATAGTTGTAACAAAAGCATTCCCACTAGTATTAGCTTCCTGAAACTCTGTTATTTACATTGTCAACACCTATGTTATTTTCTTAATTCATAAAATTTTTATGAATGGCCAGAGTCTTGTGGGTGGACTGGAAAAAAACAGCCTCAGTTTATTTAGTCTAATAGAGACAATGTACAAAAAAATCACCAACTTATCTCCATTATTAAGCAATAATTACCATAGAATTTACAAATACTTTTAAATAGTAACACCCTGCATATTGGAAATAAGCAGGATGAATTCCCTTTAAACATAAATCAAGTAATTTTAAAAGATTTTGTCCTAGGTTACAATATAAGATATAACCAGAAGTACGTATTCTATTATCATCTCCACAAGCTGTTAAAACAGGTGGGGCTGTGCTCGTTATCTCCTACCATGACTCATCCTTGATAACTCCCTCTGGGAGCTATCTCTCTTTAATGGGCAGTCAAGGGCCCACCGCATGACTCAGAGAACTACATCACCCCATTGTGAGATGCTCTGACCAGGGGGAAGAACCAAGCATTCCCATGTGGATATAATCTGGGGTTTGGAACAGCACAAGCAGCCTTTTCCACGGGATTCCCAGAGGCAGACCAGAACCTTCTACACCACCACTGGACCTTCAGAGGAAGACCGGACCCTTCTACAGAATCAGTGTTTCAACAGAACGATCACTCCAGGAAGACTGCAGCCATTGTTTAATTAAACTGCTATCAAACCCCTGACCATCAGGGGTTCAGGTTGTATTCTGACTCTGTTAGCGGGCTGTTTTTTGTACTATTGCATTTATTTTATTTTTCCAATTAGATTGTATTTCTGACTTGGAGTCTCTCACTAGTTTGCTTTCAAACTAGTGCAGATTTGCATAAGGCATTTTTTAAAAGGTATCTCCCAACAAAACCAAAGTCAGGAAGGCACCACTGTCTCATTTTCCCCTTTTTAAACAATGATATTCTACTGACAATCAGTGAAGGTGTTCTAGTTTATATTCATGTAAACGAAAGAAGAACCTGCACATCTCCCTGCGAATTCAATGACAAATAAGCACACGGAGCAATAGATTGAAGACCCACTATTGAATATGGGACTAATTTAAAAAAGCATCTCTCAAGCAACTCACTGACTAGTTTCATCATTCATCTAAGTAAAAATAAATCATTGTCATCAGTTAAAAGAACATTACATAGTACTAACAAAAAATAATTTTAGATAAGGCTACTCTAAATCACTTTCATTTCATTGCTAGGTTGTTAATGCACTAATTTTTTGCCCACTCACTGCCAAAGACTTTAATCAGAAACCAAGTTCTTACTGGAAAAACAGGAAAAGTTACTGTATTCAGCCTCTGATTTAATGCTGAAGCTATAAAAATAATTGAAAACACTGAGAACATGAATTAGAATAATTTCTCTTTTATATAAGCATTATGAATTTGAGAGAGATGCTGAGATTTTGCTGTCCTTTTGGAGAAGGAAACATCCTGATGAGAAGCATGGAGTTCTACTGAATTTCCTAAGAAGCCAGCAAAACCCTGAGAGTTCATGGTGGTTTTTCATGCTGTTAGATGCCGCAGGGTGGCACAAGCTCCTTCTTCATTGTTTACAAATTATGTTCGATCTGATGCACCCCTTTGTTCTACAAAGCTATCAAGACATGACAGCTTGACAACAAAAGCCCATCAGTGTCAGAGAAGGCATATTCCCGATAGGGGAATGTGTGGGGTGGCTGTCGTTCTTTCCATTTCAGTCACTCCTCTCCAGCCAAATTCTAATCATACCCTAAGCAGGTGCAGGAGCCCAGAGCAGGGAGTGACTAGTGACAGCAAGGTAACAGACACAGAATCACAGAATGGTTTGGGCTGGGAGAGACCTTAGAGATCATCTTGTTCCAGCACCTCTGGGCAGGGACACCTTCCACTAGACCAGGTTGTTCAGAGCCCCATCCAAACCTACCTGGCCTTGAACACTTCCAGGGATGGGGCATCCACAACTTCTCTGGGCAACTTGTTCCACTGCCTCACCACCCTCACAAAAATAAATTTCAAATTCCACATATCTAGTCTAAACCAACTCTCTCTCTCTGGAACAGGTGGGTTCTGACTAAAATGTGATTATTACAAGAAGAAATGGTGGCAGCGACTATGAAAGGAGATAAGGAAGAGATCCTACATTGGACCTCCAGGTACCTTCTTCAGTTTATTTTGGCACTGCCAGCTAGTGCATGTTGAAACCTGAAGCTCGCTGTACAAAAGAGAAGTTGCCCAGGTGGGACGAGCTTCTCTGTAGGTCCAGATGACTCAGTCATGGCAGTGGTATCTTTATTCAGCTCAACATTCAAGCTTATGAAAACTTTGTGCTCTTCACANAGGGTGGCACAAGCTCCTTCTTCATTGTTTACAAATTATGTTCGATCTGATGCACCCCTTTGTTCTACAAAGCTATCAAGACATGACAGCTTGACAACAAAAGCCCATCAGTGTCAGAGAAGGCATATTCCCGATAGGGGAATGTGTGGGGTGGCTGTCGTTCTTTCCATTTCAGTCACTCCTCTCCAGCCAAATTCTAATCATACCCTAAGCAGGTGCAGGAGCCCAGAGCAGGGAGTGACTAGTGACAGCAAGGTAACAGACACAGAATCACAGAATGGTTTGGGCTGGGAGAGACCTTAGAGATCATCTTGTTCCAGCACCTCTGGGCAGGGACACCTTCCACTAGACCAGGTTGTTCAGAGCCCCATCCAAACCTACCTGGCCTTGAACACTTCCAGGGATGGGGCATCCACAACTTCTCTGGGCAACTTGTTCCACTGCCTCACCACCCTCACAAAAATAAATTTCAAATTCCACATATCTAGTCTAAACCAACTCTCTCTCTCTGGAACAGGTGGGTTCTGACTAAAATGTGATTATTACAAGAAGAAATGGTGGCAGCGACTATGAAAGGAGATAAGGAAGAGATCCTACATTGGACCTCCAGGTACCTTCTTCAGTTTATTTTGGCACTGCCAGCTAGTGCATGTTGAAACCTGAAGCTCGCTGTACAAAAGAGAAGTTGCCCAGGTGGGACGAGCTTCTCTGTAGGTCCAGATGACTCAGTCATGGCAGTGGTATCTTTATTCAGCTCAACATTCAAGCTTATGAAAACTTTGTGCTCTTCACAAAAATGTACTTTAGGTAGTGTTGTTTTTCATGAGATTAGAACCTCAGGAACTATTTACACAGGGACACAGGGCTGCAAAAGACCACTTGGAAGACTGAATGCATTGCTGTGCTGCTGCAGGAAAAGCTCTGCTATCCAAAAGGATCCATGAACTGCAGAGCAGCCACATACTAAAGAGAGAACACTTTGCAACATTACTCACATAAACCACAGAGTAGCACTGACTAAGCTGGCAGTCACTTTTAGTTTCAGCTGTACTTTAGGTAGGAACTTCAAAATGATGTGATCTTTAATAGCTTTCTACCCAGCATGATGTCACTGCAAGGGAGCACTTGCTTGGACTTAAAAGAACATTTCAAATTGCTGATATGGCATTTAATTCAGAAGAGTCAGCCTCCATACAGCCAGGACAGCACAGTGTGGGGATTATGGAAAAAATAGTAATTAAAAAAAGCACATTTGTAGATTGGAACAGACTACTGACTGTTGTGGTTTGACATAACTAAATGTCAAGCACACAAAATCTAATTATTTGCATAAGGGGAAAATAAGGAAGACTGAGGAAAATGGGAAAACTACACGGCAAAACAGGCACACGCTTCAGCAATTATAATATAAAGGAGATTTATTCCTAACAGAATTTAAAGTAAAATGAAATAATAAGAAATTAAAGCAAACTCCCTTCTCTTCCAGCAACCCTTCCTTCCCACCAAAACGGCACAGGGGAAAAAAAACAAAACAAAACATGGGATTTGGTCAGCGTTGCATTTCTTAGGAGTCTCTTTCTTATGCTTAAGGAAAAGGGTTTCTTCTGCTGTGCCGTGGTTTTTTTCCCACAGGAGACAGTTCTCTTCGAACTTCTCCAGCCTGGTTCCAAACTGTCACAGGCAGCAGTCCCACCCAAATCTGCTGCAGTGAAAAACTTCCTCCGTGGTTTAGCAGTCTTTTCATTACTGCCAGCGTGGGCCATAGCAGTCCATGGGGGTTCAGTGTTTTAAAATGAGCTATTTTCAGCCTGAAAGCATCGGCTCTTTTTCTTTAAATTTCTAAAAGCCTTCACAGCTTCTATGTAACCTGGGCATAGGCATTCTCTTATCTTCACTGGCCGCGCATGGATTCTCCATCCCCCCGTGTACTTCAAATGGATTAAAGAGACAAACAGTTTGTGATATTACAGTTTTTATCACAGCTTGCAGGAAGAATTTAAGCTACGTGCTAAAGGTGCCTCTGCCGTCTTTTCCCACCACCATTTTTAGCTTTGTCCCATGTGATCCGTCACTTCCCTTTCTCTCTGACCTTGGGGTCGCCATGTTAAGGAGTTGATCTTGTTCGGGCTTTACACTGGAGAAAGCCTCTCTCCCTTTATGCTGCTGGCTGCACGGTGTCTTCTTCAATCGGTGTGAGCTGTGCTGACTGCAGGGAAGCTCTGCCGCCTCCCGCCAGTTCCACACGCGGCCATGCCAGCTGTGTGGAGGAGAGGGGGGCCCCCTGGTGCCCAGAAGCTGCGCTGCGTGCTCTCGGATACGCTGCAGCTTATGGCTGTTTCTTAGCTGCCTGCGGGTCTGGGACGGTTTTCCTGGAGCGACCCAGGGGTCCCGGGCCGCTGCGCTGGGGGAGGGGAAAAAACGGCCCAGCCCGGGGCCTGGAGCCCCTCTGGGCCACCCTTCGGCCCTGGAAACAGGAACAAAGAAAAGGAATTTCCCGCCCCAGTGCACCATTTAAATAAGCAAATTGCAAGAAATGCCATTGGTTTCACAACTTGTCTATCAACCAAGTTTCAACCTACTACCGGTGTATATCATAGACACTATTTTAAACAATGAATGCTCTGTCAGTGTCAAGGGAATTCTCCCTGGCAAGACAAAAAGAATAAATGGTTGAGAAATTCCAAAGATCTGCAAGATTTCTGGATTCAAACTTTATGACCTGCAATGCATTAGGACCCCAAATTTTGGATTAAAAATTATAAAAAGAAAATATCATTTGTTGATAAGGTGGGGAGGGTGTCTCTTATTCTGGGAGATGTTAAGAGTTTCCTACATTTCCACAACTGGGAAACCTCAATAAAAACTTATGCTGCCTCCTAAATAGCTGCATTTAAATGTTCTGTGGAGTCACCCAGTCCCATGCAAATGGTGGAAAATGGAAAAATAATGTATAAATTCCTTGAGGAACAGCATGACCAGAATCCATAAATAACTGCCTCTGTTGGCTTCCCCTCACCACCTTCTCGTACTCTTGAGTGACTCTTTTGATTTTTTCTTTTTAAATCCTATGTGATAAAGCTAAATCTCAAGTCATAGGACAAATCACTAAACTCTTTCAACATCCACAGGAACTCTCAGAAAATCCTTCCTTTTCCCTGATCTCCTGACAACACCAGATGCCATGAGGCTGCGGACACCACCATCCTCTGTGTGGGACTGTCAACCCTGCTCTTGCCAGCACCTTTGGAGGCAGATACACAACAGCCTCCCTCTTACATTTCAGCTGACTCAGGTTAAATGATGCACTGTCCAGTATTTTTACACAATCTCCCAGATCACTGGCACTAGGTGGCAGAAAGACATGTAGGAACAGCAGGTATTCCAGCACTTATTTCCCTATTTCTTAATCTGCTCCAAGTGTGAGCAGAAGAGAAAAAGCTGTGTATCAACCTGTAAACACCGGGGCTGCATTAATAAAATGCTCTAAGCTTAAGCCAAAAAAAACCACACCAAAACTTTTTCAAGTTTTGACTGCGTGTTTCATGGAAACAAGGATGAACACAAGTCATCACTTCTGAGGGGAAACTACTTTTTTAATGTCGTGCAAATCTATTAAACAACACGAGTTTATCTTATGACAGTTTAAGGAGTTTTTCTGCAGGTCTGGGAAAATGCAGTATAAACTTCAAGGCAGTTGATCTCCTGTCTTGCAGTATTCTGGCTGAGGAAGTTACTCTCTGTAGGCACACATTAACTCTCATGCACAAAAGCCTTTGTTAAAGTAAATAACTGTTACATTCCAAGTAGAGAAACAAAGACAAAAACAAATAATATGACTGCCAAGTGACAAAGTCCTCCAACTCTGCCTGTATTTTCTCCCTCAGTGATTTCAAGATGCACAGTTTGAGTAGCAAGCAGAAACCAAAAGAGAATAGGGAAAATTGCAGGATATCTGCTTACTTATGTCTGGTGTAGGAATAAGTAAAGAATGTCGAATGGTTCTTTTGTGGCCGTGTGGGACAACACACAGACAGCAAGGAAGATATCTGGAAATTTTGCAAGACCATTGTTCAGTAAGGGGTACTGTTTACTTTTCCCAGTTTTACAAAGGGTTTATCAACAATTTCATGTTCTTCAAAATATTATTAGCAAGACACTATATGCAATAAATAAGGTTAGTTTCAGCTCATTAAAAATAAAAAGGGCTTCCAATCCTACTTATTTTCCTTCCTACGTAGAAAGGACAATAACACTTACAGAAAGGAATGGATCTCTGAATTCCTGATCCCACTGATATGAATAAGCAGCTACAGCAAAGGTAATTAATCAACTTATACAGGCATCAATTTATGGATTTAGTTATCATCAGAGGTATCAAAGTAGCAACACAATTCCATTTTGACAGTATATTAGACAATGAACCTCTGCAAGGAAAAGATCCTCTCATCAACAAGTGATCCTTGCCTCTCCTTTAGCTCTATATAGTTCCAGTAAATCACCGACACCTTCTGAGATTCACTGGTTAAAAAGACACCAAAGACAAGTAGCAAGGATTGAGCTGTCCAGGAAATTTGCAATTAGAGTTTAAGCAGAGTTTAAACACTGAGATTGGTTTCTCAGCAGCATGGAAACACTGCTTATGTTTTTTAATACTCACACACTTCCATTTCTTTCCCCTCTATTAATGAGAAAAATAAAGCCTCTTAAGAAAGTTTCACTTACCTTATAGATAAGGAGGCAATACATAACTATTTTAAGACCGATTTCAGACTTTGAAAATTCCAAATTTTACAACACATATAGAGATTATTTACCAATGTATCAATCTGCATCTTACACCTTTAGTCTATTCTTCATGCAGAAAACTATATGGCATGTGATCTGGCTCATGTAACTAACAAGACATGAAAAGCTAACACGTAAGACTTGAAAAGCAAGTAACAGCACACAAAGAAAACAACACAAAGAATTTCAAGGACTGCACATTAAGCAATGGTACAGGTTTACATTTAGAACACTTTCTTCAGGGCAGTGTTTCTGAAGAGAAGTAGAGCCAAGGTTAAAAGCTCTTGCTGGAAAGTCAAAAAGGAGGTCAGCAGCATCAAAGGATTTACATATAATGAATGACTACCAAAGTGTTTAAAAAGCCATGTTTACCAAATAAGGAAGCAATTAAAGCGAAGTGCAGCGCCATGTAATGTCATGTCTAAAGGTTATGAAAGCAGAAGTTTAGAAGGCCAAGGAGGTTGAGGGGAATAAATATGGCAGTGCCAGAACCAATGAAGCTTCCATTAGCTATTTATTTTTTCTGGTAATGAAAACAAAACTTAAAATGTATTTTCATGTAGAGGTACGAGAATAATTCATGAATAACTTATCGTAACTGATTTGAATAAACAACAGTCACTTCTATATCAATAATAAAACACTTAGCAATATAAAATTAAAAGGGGGGAAAGTGTCATTTCATTATGTAAGGGTGTAGCTTCCCTAAAAAGTAACCAGAAAGTGTCATTTGTTGCAAGCTTACATGAAGCCTTGTCCAGAGAAGCGCAACAGAATTGGGGAAGGGTCTGGAGCACAGGTCCTCTGAGGAACAGCTGAGGGAACTGGGGGTGTTTAGCCTGGAGAAAAGGAGGCTCAGAGGAGACCTTATCACTCTCTACAAGTGCCTGAAAACAGGTTGCATCCAGGTGGGGGTTGGGCCCTTCCCCCAGGTAATAAACAGGACAAGAGGAAGTGGCCTCAAGCTGTGTCAGGGGAGGTTCAGGTTGGACATCAGGATGAATCTCTTCACTGAAAGGTTTGTCAGGCACTAGAATGGGCTGCCCAGGCAGGTGGTGGAATCATGATCCTTAGAAGTGTTCAAGAAACACCTGGATGTGGCACTCAGTACTCTGGTCTAGTTGACAAGGTGGAGATCATTCAAAGATTGGAATCGATAACCCTGGAGGTCTTTTCCAACCTAAATGATTCTGTGATTCTGCGAAAGTTCTTTTGGGGCTCACTCCTCTGTTGAGCATGCAGCCAAATAGGGAGGCCAGGCCTCAGGGACCCAACCCAGCCTAAGACCAAGACAGCACAATTACGCATTAGAATCTGAAAACTAATTTCACACAAAAACCTTTCCTTACTGACTTGGTGCTTCCCTTGCTTTTAGCATCATAGAATTCATATAAGCCCACCTCCTGCTCCAGCGGGGGCCACCTGGTCACTATGTGCTGTTTCTTACATGCCAGGACACTGGGCAGCTCTGGGATCCACCATGTCCCCCGGCTTTGCTCGCTATCCTCTGCAAGGTGTAATTATATTCCTTGAGGAAAGAGACTAAAACAAATGATGTGCCACCCTCTGTTCGAGGTTGCAATTTGGAGAAGACAATGACAGGTTTCAATAAACTGCAACTCTCTTCCACCAGCTGAACAAACAACCATGGAAATAAAGTTTCAGGAAGAATTTCTCCATGAAAAGATGCACTAAGCATTGGAATGAACTGCCCAGGGAGCTGGTGGAATCACCATCCCTGGAGGTGTTCAAGAAATGACTGCAAGTAGCACTCAGTGTTTTGTTTTAGTTGACAAGGTGGTGATTGGTCAAAGATTGGACTCGATGACCTTGGAAGTCTTTTCCAGCCTTAATGATTCTATGGTTCTGTGAAATCACAGTAGCTGCTAGGACATCATATTATTTTGTTATTTTAAGATATTGTGAGACCCAGCAAATAGGTTTTGAGCTTCCTATCAAGCTAAACCAAATTTTATTTTTCACTTAAAGCAATTCCCAAACCAAATGCAAATCCAGGGCAAACTAATGAACATCCAGAGCAGCAGGAAGCTATTAACACAATGGTAATGCGCTGGATTAAATACTCCCTGAGTAATAAGCACGACATAACAGCAAGCTACTCGAGTCTAGAACCTTTCCCTCCACTTCATTTTTAGGGCCTCCTTCAGCCCCAGTTTAAAGGCTAGGCTGAGGAGGAACACTTTCCTAACAGCAAACATTTGAGCCTTGTGACCTGGAAGAGGATGGGGTAAAAGAGCAAATGACTTGAAGTGTACCAGAAGGGAATATCCGAGTCCCCAATAGGGATGAGAGGTCATTAATAAGGCTCATGCTGAATCCACTCCCAGTACTTTCTAACATATAACACTAACACTCAAACACGATGACTGCAGCTTCCATGGAGCATTTCCAAAGATATATCCTTGACAGACTTGTTTCTCTGGCTGAGAAAATTACTCCATTCTGCCTCTTGTACTCTGCTGCTTCAGTTTTCATCCTTTTACCAAGACATGTCATACAAGATTTGTCATGATCTTTCACCTTTTGAAAACTGAGTTGTCTGATTTTGATACTCCCCAAATTTAAGCTTGTAAATTTTCCTTTAGCTTTCTTTATTCACATGAGGAATCTCATGGAAAAAGACAGCACAGGTTGGTTGTTGGCTTTTGATAAGAGATATAAAATCATAGAATGGCCTGGACTGGAAGAGACCTAAAAGGTCATCTTGTTTCAACACCTTTCACTAGACCATGAGGTTCACTCTGAGGTTGCTCAGAGCCCTGTCCACCCTGGCTTTGAACACTTCCAGGGACGAGGCATCCACAGCATCTCTGGGCAACCTGTGCCAGTGCCTTCCCACTCTCACAGGGAAGAATTTCTTCCTAATATCCGATGTCAACCTACTCTGTCGGTTTGAAGCCATTCCCTTCTTCCCTGTCACTACATTCAACTGTGTCCTCTGGTTTAATCTTCCCACAATATCTCTAATTAATTTTTTAGAACTCTCTAAGTCAATTAAAGAGAGATATTCAAGTGTTGTTGCTCTCCACTCATGTCTAGACAGCCTTTAAAGGGCAGGCAAAAATGACTGTAAAATGACTTTTTGAATGTTGTACAATATATTCCTTCTCAATTGTGTCCAGCCATAAAAAGTCACACTTAAAGAAAATGCTTTTCCCCCTGGGCATATAATCTCTTACAATATGACCTGTAATTAGAAAACCAGATTAAGTTCTTTTCTCTTTTTTGTATCACTAGTAAAGATTCTACACAAGTGGACCACCTAGACCTTCCATTTTTCTATTGGTCCTCTCACAATGCCATTCATGACACCTATAGTAGATAGGAAATAGTAGATAATAGTCCATCCCACTGCTAACAACCAAGTTAGCAACAACACCATGCCCTTTTTTTTCCCAGTAAATATGATTCCAGCAACTCTAGAATATGCAGAGAACAAGTAGATTAAACAGATTCCTTTTAACAGCATCTCTCTTGTAATCTTATGTACATTTTCATACCCTTCAACATAGCTCTGTACTCTTTTCACCACAAACAAATGTGACTCTGTCTTGGACCACCAGAGCCTACATATTCTCTTCTCTTTCACTCAGCTTCTCCTTTTTGTCAGCAAAGCAATGGGACATTTGGGTGTTTCATTTCAAATGAAACCATTGGAAACATCCATTCAGATTAAATCCCAAAGAGAAACCTTATCAGAACTACTGAGTTTTGTTGAGTTTTTGTATGAAAGTCTTGGAGGCCTGTGAACTTTGTAATCTTTCATAAATCAAATCAAGATTCAACTGAAAAGTTTATGGATATTAATAAATTAATGGCCTGCATTTTTCATTCATGAAATAGTTTAGTGGCAAAGCTTCCACTTAAGCAGTGAGAATTTTCACCAAGGTTTCATTAAGCCTGAAGAGGACACTTGAAGATACAACTGACTGGCAGACTACGCACTACAAATATTCCAGTGAAGAGGAGGTTGTTTTACAACACCCTGCTAAAGATAAATTAGCAATGATTCTGTATCAGAATTCAAAATGGGCAGGTCTTTCACAACGAATTTGGCAAAGTGGTGGGTCACAGGCTACACTATTTTGTTTAAATCACTTCTCCCACTCCTACTTAAAATTCAGACATCTAAATTCACTACATGAAAGAAATGCAAGAACTCCATTGAACTTGCAGTAATTCATATGTAACCGGACTCCACACAGAGCTCATTCCACTGCAGAACAAGCACAAACCCATGTGCTACAGAGGAGGAGCTCTACTGTCAGGTCAGCCAGGGGTAGAGATTAAACACTCCCTCAGGCCTCTCAAGCCTCAGACACTATGAATGCGACTCATCCTGGGGAGTGGCCCAGGGAATAGCTCCACACAGTTTTGTGTATTGGGTGAGTAAAAGGTGAAAAAATCCCCTTTCCAAGAGCATTGCATAGGAGGATGCAAGATTTCAGGCAGCCAGCTCTCAACACTTCTCCCTTTCTCCCTGCTGCCACACACAAGAACACATTCTAAAAATGAAGGCACACAGGCAGACAGACAAAAAAAGAGGTTTTAGCTGAGGCCTGTAGGACAGGTTGATATGAAGGACAGACCTCTAAGGCAAAAGCTCACGCTGTAGTCAGATAAACGCCCCCCATAATTCCTAACATGAAGTATGTGAGCATATGAAGAAATATCAAGCCCTAACATGAAAAGTTTTTGACAGAGATCTCCTTGGTAGATACAATATTTTCAGTTACTTCCAAAGTGCTGAATGATGTAATTTTATATTCATATGTATCACACACGAACATCTACAAAGAGAGACTATAGCAACAAAAATGCAATTATAGACCATAGCCTCTGGGAATAAGGATTAAACACAGAAAACTACAAACTCCATAAATGAATGAAAAACATACTGCCATGATTTTGTAATAAATATATGAGAAGAACAAGTGCTCAGTGCTGACCCAGTAGATGAGGTAATAGCTTGCACAGCTCATTGGACTGTGGAGGTCCCCTTCCCCTGGGGGGAGGGGGCCCTGGAGTGGAAGCATGGCTTGGACAGGCGGTTTCCCTGCTCTCTGATGCTAATGTACCCAAGTCCTGTACCCCATTGGCCATTTATTTTCCCCCGCCCCAAGAACGTTATGGTTTTCCCATGATTCTTCAGTCTTGTGAGCCCAGGCTTGCAGCCGTGCGGTTGGAAAATAAACATCTCTGAAACATCTACACAAAAGAGCATTCCCTATTTTTTTCCACGGGCAAATCTGTCTTCCGGAAGGTTGTACCTGACTGCAACATAATGGCGGAGAATGCGGGCAGAATCTAACGATCCCCTGAAGACAGTGGAATAGAGGAACAGCGAAGATTCTGAAAAATCCACAGGAACTCAGTGAGAAGAATTCCTTCGGTTTTCTCCTTACCCTTGTTCTGCTGTTCTCTCTAAACGATGGAGGAACCATGGAAAGACTCATGGCTGTCTGAGCAACAAAGGGATATTCATTTTAAACTTGAAAAGATCCTTGAACAGTGATATGTAAATTTTAGCTTGATTCAGGCTCAAAAAGAACTGAGACACTTTCTGGCCTGGTTGTCTAAGAACTTTTTCTATTTTTCTTGGGACTTAATTTTGGCAAAAGACTTTTGGGAGGATGTTTGGACAGAGTTAATTTCTCAATCAAAACATATGGAAGCATATTTCCGAGAACAGTATCTAATTATGGAGGCTGTTGAGCAATATCAGCTATGTCTCCGCGAAGGGAACTGATCCCCCTCCCCGGAGGTGGACAATGGCCACCGCGGGACCACGTGGCCCTCCGATCATGTGACTGTACCTGAAGGGTCTCCCCGTGGCAGCGCGCGTCCTGCTGTGGACATTGCCCCTGCCATGCAGTCACGGCCCCATGCCCTGAGCGCGCTGCTAGATGCAGCGAGGCAGTTCCCACAGGCAGGTGGGCTGGTGCAAACCTCGGTCTCGGCACTGGCCATGGTGGAGGTGCTGGTGCTGGACCACGGCACCACGAGCTCTGGGAATGCCTGGCTGGTGGTTGCTATGGTGATGCAGGAAACGACTGCAGCAGCAGCAGCGCAGATGTGGCCAGAGCTAGAAGCGGCAGCACGGCGCCAAAAAGCAGCAACCGAGCTGGGGGCGCGCCTGTGGCTGGTGCGGGAGGCCGCAGCGCGACCAGGGCTGTGGGCGGCAGCAGCGTGGCTGGTGCAGGAGGCAGCTCCAGGAGGCGAAATGGCGGCAGTGGTGCGCACGGAGCTGAGAGATGCAGCCCAACCTGGCCCCTGCAGCCCCAAGTGCGGCCCCCGGCAACCGCTCCACCTATGCCCCGGGGAGACTGGACCCCTCAGTAGAAGTGCACAGTGGGTGCTGACCCCGGCGGCTCCGGCGTGGGAGCAGTGAGCAAAAGCCAAAGCGAAAGCAGGAGCGCAGCGTGGCAAAACACAATGGCAGCGTAGGGAAAAGAAAAATTTATCGCAACTAAGGTTTTGGGGACTGTGAAATGGTTTAATGTTAAGCAAAATTGCGGTTTTATAACCAGATGTGACACCAAAGAAGACGTGTTTATTCATCGAACTGCAGTTATCAAAAATAACCCCAATAAGTGCCTCCGCAGCGTGGGGAAAGGGGTAATTGTAGAATTTGATATTATACAAGGAGGAAAAGGTCCACAAGCAGTGAATGTTGTCGGATCTGATGGTGTTCCCTTAAAAGGCAGCCGATATGCACCTAACTGCAGTTATTCCAAACATATCCCTGCCAGCAACCAGATGACCATAAGAACCAGAAACCTGCCCTTGTGACCACAACACCTCACAAAAAACTAAGTCAAACCCCTTTGAATGTTCAATGCAAATCCCTGCAACCTCCCTACCTCCATTCTACCCTTCCCTTTTATCCTGTACCCAATATGAACCCTTTCCTGGGTTTGTCCCAATCCTATTATCTCCACTTTATTCCTAATCTGTTTTCCCCCCATGGTTTCCCTATGCAACTCCGTTTCCCCACAGTTCCTCTCCAATACCTAGGGGAGGATGAAGAGGGGGAGGGAAGGAATTAACTACCGTTGTTTGGAGTCCCAACAGGCACAGATGAAAGAGACTCTTTCCTGACTCAGTTTCCCCACGAAGTGTGCTCAGAGAGCCTCCATCTCTCTCCTGCAAGCTCTGGAATGCTCCAGAAAAAATCAGTTTGGACATTGGGACTCAGAGGGTAGCTTGTATTCTTTTGAAATTGTTTTTGTCATTTTGTGTTTATTCTGTTGTTTCAAATGTTAAGCTTTAAAACCTTTAAGAAAAACCTTCTTAGTAAAAACAAAAGGGTGACGTGTGGAGGTCCCATCCCCCTGGGGGGAGGGGGCCCTGGGGTGGAAGCATGGCCTGGACACGCAGTTTCCCTGCTCTCTGATGCTAATGTACCCAAGTCCTGTACCCCATTGGCCATTTATTTTCCCCCGCCCCAAGAACTTTTTAGTTTTCCCATGATTATTCAGTCTTGTGTGCCCAGGCTCACAGCCACGCAGTCGGGAAATAAACAACTCTGAAGCATCGACGCAAAAGAGCATTCCCTATTTCTTTCCATGGGCAAATCTGTCTTCCGGAAGGTTGCACCTGACTGCAACATTGGACACCCCTGAATTCATTTTCTCTAAACACTGTTGTAATTTATATCCATTTTCACAGCCACAGCAGTGCCTTAAAGAACCTAAAGCACAAGAGTAAAGCTCAGCCATTCAATTAACAGCCCAAGCAGCTGTGGGGATAGAAATTAAAATTATTTTCTCCATAAAAATCTGTAATTTCTACAGTGAGTTTTAAATTTGAGATATTCTATGTATGAATTTAAAATTGAGGCTAGTTTAGGCTAGCATTTATCAGCATTCTGATTGCAATCAGGATGTGTGTTACGTTCAATTTCTGTTTTGATTGTTCACAGGTTTCCATGCTTGGCTTGGGATGTGATCTCCCAGCAGTCTTTCCATGGCACTCCAAGCACAGAACTCCCAAGCACACAAATCCCAGAGAACCTATAGGCTGTAACACAGCCTCTACTGCAGCTGCTTTATTTTCTGTTCCTTCCCTCAAATGAAGGTTTCTCTCCTCCATCCAAATGAAACTACTGCAAGTTCCAGAAAAGTGGGATGAATATCAAAGTACAGCATAAATTGCTCTTAACACACCACCAAAGTAAAAAATAATTTTCACTCAGCTCATCATTTTTGCAGAGACAGCTTTTTTCTCCCTTGAGTAAGCAGCTAGACATCCACTGAAGGCAAAACACAAAGACATGGCAATCAAAAGACAAATTTTAAAGTAAAACCTGTGGTTTTAAAATTTATTTTTTCTGAAAGGAATTTGGAGTGCACTGCCAGTAAGTGGTAGTTAGGTGTATGTTACTGAAAGGAAAAAGGCTCTGAAAGCGTAATTTCAGAGAAAATGCTTTTTGAAAGACCATGTAGTCTGGTGGGAAGGCTACTCATCAAAGCCAAACACATACATTTCACATTTTTGCAAGTTGTACTGTATTTAGCTTCTTTTAAAGTACAACAGGATATTAACTTATTGGCCAGAATATCGAAGAAATTTCTTAAATTTACAGGGAAAAGGGCTATGAAGTCACTGACTTGGATTGCTGCCAAATAACGAATGCTGCATAACTTATTTTTCCCATATTTACTCAAGTTTTAAGGAGGTTTCAAAAATGAACCACACCTGACCCACTAATGAGATATTTATCAAAATAATTTTATATGGTTTCCAAAACCCTGATCTGTAGACCATTAAAATAACATCAAATTAACTTGAAAATTCCACCGCCAAATGTCATCACAACATGCTAATTGAGAATGGAACCAGGGTATTTTTGTGATCTGAAAAGATCAAAACAGCACACAGAAACAAATTGAGAGAGCAAAAGAAAAACATAATCACAGAATCATTTAGGATGGAAAAGACCTCCAAGGTCATCAAGTGCAACCTTTGAGCCATCACCACCTTGTCAACTAAACCAGGGCACAGAGTGCCACATCCAGTTGTTTCTTGAACACCTCCAGGGGTAGTGACTCCACCACACTCTTTATCCTCTGAGGTCCTCTTTCACTACTAAATTTTACTGGATAAAACTACAAATAGCTATGGCTTAGATCAGGCAAATATAGAATGTACCAAAACCTCATACAGGCATTTAAAACCTCAACGAATTGTGCACTTTTTCCTTCAGACATGGCAAACTAAACATATAATGCGTATCATATAAGTTAATTCCACTGGAGTTCTGCTTTAGGTTACAGATTCACAGCCTGGCTGACATAAGAAGGGCCCACAGTGGGTCATCTGGTCCCACCTCCTTGCTCAAGCAGGACCATGCCAGAGCACACGGCACAGGATTGTGTCCAGATGGTTCTGGGATATCACTGGTGAGGGAGACTCCACACCCTCTCTGGACAATCTTGGTCACCTCACAGCGAAGAAGTTCTTCCTCATATTCAGGTAGAGTTTCCTGGGAATCAGTTCCTGCCCATTCCTCTTCCCATTGCTGGGTTCCATGGAACAGAGCCTGGTCCATGCTCTGATCCCTCCCTGCAGACACTGACAGACAGGGATGAGGTCCCCTCTTAGCATCTCCTCTCGAGGCTGAACAGCCCCAGCTTCTTCAGCCTTTCCTCATCAGAGAGATGCTCCAGTTCCTAAATTATCTTTGCTGCTCTCCAGGAGCTCCATGTCTCTCCTGTCCAGAGGAGCCCAGAACTGGACACAGCACTCCAGGGTGATCCTCACCAGGGCTGAGCAGAGGGGCAGCATCACCTCCCTGTCCTGTTGGCACTGCACTTTCCAATGCACCCCAGGACACTACTGGCTTTCTTGTCCTCCAGGGCACTGCTGGGTCATGGACAGCCTGTTGCCTACCAGGACACCCAGCTCCTTCTCTGCAGAACTGCTTTCCAGCTGCTCAGCCCTCAGCCTGTGCTGGGGTTGTTCCTCCCGAGGTGCAGGACCCTGCATTTGCCTTCGTTGAACTTCAGACAGTTGTTCTCTGCCCATTCCTCCAGCCTGTCAAGGTCCTTCTGAAGGGCTTGGGATCAGCCACTCCTCTCAGCTTTCTGTCACCAGTGAACCTGTTAAGTAAGCAAACTCAGAATCTGCTAATCTCTCAGGTAACTGCTTGCTGCCCCAACCACAGAAGAGAAGTGAAACCTTTCTTGTGGGATCTGCAGAGAAGGAATGCCCTGCAAGAGCCAAGCGTACTCTGCTTTTATAAAAAAATACTACCTCTCTTTACAAGGTTTGTTTTATCTGTGTTTCTATACCTTCAAAGCCACAACAAAGCTATTAGAATAACATGAGAACATTATTACACAATGTTACTACAGGGAGAAAAAAGCCATCTAGACAACAAAAGAATAGGCAGCAGCAAAGCAACTGCAGCTCCTACCTGGCACCAGTGACGAGCAAATCATTTTACAGTTGAAAAACTGACCATGAAAATAAGTAATTCTTTTCTAGAATACTTTGAATTTCACTCCAGGTGTGCAGACTACTCCGGTATTGGACTAATGGAGTAGTACATCCATGGAAGGGGGTGTCTCATCTTTATGCAGGATTCAAATGCCCACAGTGGGATAAAGAAGAGATGCCAGAAGCGTTACACTGTGGGAAACAGGTGCAAAATGGGATTCGTGCTCCTCATCTGCATCCCTGCAATGACTGTCTCTGAGGTCTGTGCTAAGCTGCATGGACTCCACACAACATGATAGCAGAAAGCATTAGTGGGTAGCAGATGTCTTTGACAAAAGCCAGCGTGAAAGTACACTGGAATGAGAGAGTTTTGAAAAAATACTAATTTCCTGTCACCCTCTTACCTGTAACATGATTAACCACAAATACACCTTTAGCAGAAAGTACATGCTAGTTCACCTTACTTCTCTATTACCAAAATACCTGTTGCTATCAACAAAAGGTGCATTTACTGTTGTTTTACAATTGTTCCCACTCTCAGTCAGACACCAGCTCAAAGTTCAGCTCAGGCATGGAAAGATCACGTCCAAACTGACAGGCCAGAGTTTTCCTCTTATAGATTTAAAGGCAAAGCGAGAACTTCTGAAATCAAGACCTCTGTGAGGTCTCTTGGCAAATCAGGTTTGATTTTGATCTGTCTTGTATATTGTCATCTCCATGGAGAAGGAAGGGTAACGGAGTCATGTAAAACATTAGCCCTTGATAAATGTATGACAAAAACCCAATTAAGCTGGTGACACTATTTAGGAGCAGGGCAACCTACAGCCCAACCAGCTTTTCTGTAGCTGGAGATGCTCTAAAGGAAAATGTAGTTCATCAGTGGGAAGATAAAATTAAATGGAATATGAAAGAAACAGCTCTGCTGAATAAAAAAAAAAAGCATTTTTGCAAGCTCACAGCTCTGTAAATATCTGGGTGTTAAATGACTTGACAGAGCTACACTAACAGCCTGTTACACCAGATCCCTTTCACTGCAGCTCCCCTCAGGACCACCAAACCACAGTGGGTACCAGCAATCACTTTAAAGACCCTGCCAGATCAGGTTGGCCTTTCAGATCACCTTACCCTGGGCAAATAGTACCCTCAACTAGAGCTGGCAGAGAGAATCAAGTGCAGTGTTCCATAAAGCAAAGAGCCAGCAGTACTCACAGGAAGGGGAAAGAAAGAGAAAAGATAGCAGGGATATAGTTATTAACATGCATTTTAAAAACCAAATCAGTGTGAAAATCAAGTTTACATGGTTAGCAAGAGTAATATTGCATGGAAGTAACTGGCATATCAAACTTCAGAGTGCAGGAAAAATGGAAAGAAAGGCCAAAAGCTTATATTTAAAAGAATAAAACCAGGTATTACATCTTGCATAGCTAATTACTGTGAATGAGGAGTTCCTTGCAGTATCAAAATGCTAATAATGAAGCAAGCAGGAAAGATCTAATTTACATTGGAGTAGAACCATGCTGAACACTTTCTAACTTTGCCTCTACGTTTTTCATCTCTGATGAACAAAGACCCTTTGAAAGCACAAAAAAAGCAACTTTCTGGTCTACTTGGAAGTGTCATTTATTTTGTAGGCTTCACATAACAGCAGGTTTCAGAAAAGTATTCAACTTTACAAGTGCTCAGTGGGAGCATATATCAAGCTTTAGAGAGAAACCAACATTGCTAATTATCACTATACAGGTTTTCTCTACAACTTCCTTATCTCTCAGATCGTCTACTCTCAAACAAACAGATATTCGATTTGAAATTCCCAAAACATAGGGACTACCTTGGCACCATGACAACACCCTGGTGTAAATGCATACCTGAACATGGTAGTATCTGATTGTCCCTCAACAAAATGTTGCAGAAAATAACATAGAATCAGAGAATAGTTTGGGTTGGAAAGGACCTTTAAAATTATCAAGTTCCAACCCCACTGCCATGGGCAGGAACACCATCCACTAGACCAGGTTGCTCAGAGCCCCATCCTTAAACAGTTCCAGGCATGGGATATGCAGAACTACTCTGTTTCAGTGTCTTGCCACCCTCATGGTAAAGATTTTCTTCCTAGTATCTAATCTAAGCCTACTCTCTGTCAGTTTGAAGCCATTCCCCTTTGTCCTGTCACTCCACGCCCTTGTAAATAGTTTCTCTCCGTCTTTCCTGTGGGCTCCCTTCCAGTACTGGAAGGTCACAGTTAGGCCACCTAAAACCTCTTCTCCAGGCTGAGCAATCCCAATTCTCCCAGCCTTTCCTCATAGCAGAGCTGCTCCATCCTTGTAATCAAATTTGGTGTTTCTCCTCTGGATTCACTCCAACAGGTCCATATCCTTGCCATGAAGGAATCCTCCTTCAGCCAGACTAGAGAAAGATAACTCTTTCACTACATAAAAACAACGGCTAATAAAGGCTGAGAAACTGGGGACAATACCAAAATGATGAGTCCTTAGCAGAATTGCACTCAGCGAAAGGGTACAGTTGGCTAAATCCTGGCCATGCTGAAGTCAGCTGGAACATTTCCGTTGACTCAGAGGTAACCAGGCTTCACTTCCCCTATTTTATCACATACTTTGTTACTCATTTCGCCACCACAGTTCTTTCTATATTCATATACTGGCCTGAGTATCACAGGGGTTCTCTAGGTCTCTTCCCTTTTTTTTAATTTTTGTTTTGTGAAGGAAAAGGAGTAGTGGTTCAGCATCTCTATCTGTTTACAGTGTGGGGAAAAAGGGATCTTGCAGTATTTCTTCCCCACAAACTCTATCTGAAGAAACTTTCATTTTAATTTTCTCCAGAGNGATCAGGTTGGCCTTTCAGATCACCTTACCCTGGGCAAATAGTACCCTCAACTAGAGCTGGCAGAGAGAATCAAGTGCAGTGTTCCATAAAGCAAAGAGCCAGCAGTACTCACAGGAAGGGGAAAGAAAGAGAAAAGATAGCAGGGATATAGTTATTAACATGCATTTTAAAAACCAAATCAGTGTGAAAATCAAGTTTACATGGTTAGCAAGAGTAATATTGCATGGAAGTAACTGGCATATCAAACTTCAGAGTGCAGGAAAAATGGAAAGAAAGGCCAAAAGCTTATATTTAAAAGAATAAAACCAGGTATTACATCTTGCATAGCTAATTACTGTGAATGAGGAGTTCCTTGCAGTATCAAAATGCTAATAATGAAGCAAGCAGGAAAGATCTAATTTACATTGGAGTAGAACCATGCTGAACACTTTCTAACTTTGCCTCTACGTTTTTCATCTCTGATGAACAAAGACCCTTTGAAAGCACAAAAAAAGCAACTTTCTGGTCTACTTGGAAGTGTCATTTATTTTGTAGGCTTCACATAACAGCAGGTTTCAGAAAAGTATTCAACTTTACAAGTGCTCAGTGGGAGCATATATCAAGCTTTAGAGAGAAACCAACATTGCTAATTATCACTATACAGGTTTTCTCTACAACTTCCTTATCTCTCAGATCGTCTACTCTCAAACAAACAGATATTCGATTTGAAATTCCCAAAACATAGGGACTACCTTGGCACCATGACAACACCCTGGTGTAAATGCATACCTGAACATGGTAGTATCTGATTGTCCCTCAACAAAATGTTGCAGAAAATAACATAGAATCAGAGAATAGTTTGGGTTGGAAAGGACCTTTAAAATTATCAAGTTCCAACCCCACTGCCATGGGCAGGAACACCATCCACTAGACCAGGTTGCTCAGAGCCCCATCCTTAAACAGTTCCAGGCATGGGATATGCAGAACTACTCTGTTTCAGTGTCTTGCCACCCTCATGGTAAAGATTTTCTTCCTAGTATCTAATCTAAGCCTACTCTCTGTCAGTTTGAAGCCATTCCCCTTTGTCCTGTCACTCCACGCCCTTGTAAATAGTTTCTCTCCGTCTTTCCTGTGGGCTCCCTTCCAGTACTGGAAGGTCACAGTTAGGCCACCTAAAACCTCTTCTCCAGGCTGAGCAATCCCAATTCTCCCAGCCTTTCCTCATAGCAGAGCTGCTCCATCCTTGTAATCAAATTTGGTGTTTCTCCTCTGGATTCACTCCAACAGGTCCATATCCTTGCCATGAAGGAATCCTCCTTCAGCCAGACTAGAGAAAGATAACTCTTTCACTACATAAAAACAACGGCTAATAAAGGCTGAGAAACTGGGGACAATACCAAAATGATGAGTCCTTAGCAGAATTGCACTCAGCGAAAGGGTACAGTTGGCTAAATCCTGGCCATGCTGAAGTCAGCTGGAACATTTCCGTTGACTCAGAGGTAACCAGGCTTCACTTCCCCTATTTTATCACATACTTTGTTACTCATTTCGCCACCACAGTTCTTTCTATATTCATATACTGGCCTGAGTATCACAGGGGTTCTCTAGGTCTCTTCCCTTTTTTTTAATTTTTGTTTTGTGAAGGAAAAGGAGTAGTGGTTCAGCATCTCTATCTGTTTACAGTGTGGGGAAAAAGGGATCTTGCAGTATTTCTTCCCCACAAACTCTATCTGAAGAAACTTTCATTTTAATTTTCTCCAGAGACCTCCAAGCATAGATTTACCTGTGCAGAACATCATACATTGAATTTAAATAACAGTAAAGTGCCTGAGGGTACTGTTATAAAGAGCATCATACTCATCCAAGAATTACTTCTTTTTGGCTTTCTCATTTTCACTGGTATAATACTGGATCACAGAACAGATCTGTGTAGCCTTTGCATTTATTGTCTTCTTTCACCATGTCATATCAGGTTATAAGGACTTTAAATCAACCATGCCTGGCCACATTAAGTCAATTTCTGAACTGCAGTGCAGCAGAGCTCTCATTACTTGTAAATCTGGGCTTACACTCCCCCCTAAGCAAGAAGACATAAAGGATTTCTTGAAAGTCACTTATAATCTTCCTACAAGATTTGTAACTTTGCTACCCCTTCTTAATAGCTTCAGCAGTGGCATAACCTTCCCTGACTTTCTCCAAGCCTTCAGACTCCACTAAGCCACACTTCCATCTGTATTTAGGAATATGTGGGAGAACAGGAGTGGGGGGAGGCTGCATCTCTGCTACACATAAAATACCTTCTGAACATAATCTAGTATCCTGTCACATTCCAGTAAAATTTACATGAGCCATATCAAGAAACCGAATAACAATATAAAAAATAGAAGTATGGAGTATTCCATAAATTCCTACTCATTCTTTTGCCAGGTGGTAAGAGCTGGGCACAAAATGGACCAAAACCTAAGCCTCAAATAAGCCAGTTACTGGTATTAAGCCTATTTTATGAAGTATCTCATCAAAAAAGCCAAGTACTGCAGAGAGAAAATTAATGTAATGTGCTCTGATCACTGAATAATTCAAATATATAGTCAGGTATACAGTAAAACATCTTTAAACTTAACAAAATGAATTTTAATAACAAAATTCATAAATAAAATGAAACACCAACAGCTGGACAGCATATAAAGGATAAGGCTTTCTCAAGAAGCAAAGGTTTCACTGCACCTGTAGATGGAAGTCTTGGTATATAAACGAGTTCAGTGCCAGAAAAACTTCTGCATGGACAATCTCCTTTTAGTATCTTATCAGTTATATAAAACTACAATAAGACAAACACAGCAAACCTAACTGTGTTGCCTTTGGGCAGACTAGAACCCACTGCTATTTGTATTTTTACATCCCCAGCCAGGCAGCTCATCCCCCCTTAAGTCACTTATAGCCATCACAAGTCTGGTGTCCCTGTAGCTTCTTATCTGTAACTATTTCCTTAATTATTCTTTTGCTTGCAACAGTTGCTGCTTCTAAAGCAGTAAGTTTATGTGGCCATAAAGCTGATGAACATTGACTAAAAAGCCCATAAAATTCCCAGGGCCTCTCTGTCCCTCTTTGCTTGCACTTCCCACTTCTTCTTCGAGTTTAGCCTTTTTGCTTTGTACTTTGCAATCCCATAGCACAGCATTTGTAGTAGTGACCTGTAGCTACTGTAAAAATGATACTTCAGGGAGAATATTTCCAGTTGAGCAATGAGTGCAGCCAATATGTAGAAACACAAGCTCTTGTATTCCTAAGGAAAGAGAGTAATGGATGCTTTGAAACACAAAGGTTGAGTCAGGGCAGCTGATCCTCTCTCTGCCTGTGGGCCAAACTGACACTTTGCAGCCAGATCCAGTCCTTCCCTTTCTCTCTGTTACATTTGGAAAGGTCAGCATCTATTTATGTGTTTGCACCAACTGAGAGAAAGCCCATTTGGCATGTGCATTATTGCAGATAAAATGCACAAAAATCAGGCTCACCCAAGACAGCCTGGCTGAGCTACTTGGCTGGAGACATTCAGCAAGCCCAGGGTGACCAAAGCCCTCATCAACAGGGGACAGAAAGCAACAGGGACAGAAAGCAACTCCTTGGTCTGTCTCAACTCACTTCAACAAGGACATGTTCCCCATCCTTTAGTTAATTACTTCAAACTAAACATGTTCCAGCTCAAGCTTTTTAGCATAAATTTTATTTTCACCATCAGGTATGTTTGCATCTTGTGTCTACGGAGCAGTTTCAGAAAGACTGTGGCTTTTGCTTAACTGACCAGCCAGAACAGAGGATGCTCTATTAGAGCTTTCCTAACAGGCCACACAAACTGGTCCAACTACACAGTTCTTAACTGGTCAGGATGGAATCATAGTGAAGGTAGGGGTTTCTCTTAACTAAATATTAAGCCACATTTTTGTTTTGATCACCATGCCAATGGCTAGAGATTATCCAGGACTGAAGGGAAGACTCATGCTCAAAAAAAGCACAATTTGTCAGGTCTCTACAGATAGTATTTCATCTCCCAGTTTATGACAAGACTGTATAATACATTTTATTGAATAATAAAAAAACTATTAGTTGCTTTCCCAAAACCCAGGTTTTATTTCACAATATTTAAATACCTCTTCACCTTTTAGTATACAATGTTTTCCACATTTCCAGTAACTAATGTTTATCACATTTTCATTTTGAGTCAATATATGTAGTCCCAATCAAGAACAGAGTTTGCATATTAAAAGTAGGCATGGGGAGCAGAAAAAGTAATGAAGGAAGAAAAAAAAAAGGACCAAAAGGGAAAGCACCAAGAAATTCCCCCAAATCCTAACTAAATATAAGTCAAAGGCAGCCAGGGAGGTACTATTTAGACAGCAGAATTAAAATAGAAATAAAAGCTGCTTAATAGAATGTTTGTAGACCTAACTGCTTAATAGAATGTCTGTAGACCTAAAATTTATGTTAATATCCAAGACATCAAGAAAAAATATCACATATGACAGCCAATATTTCACTGTATTTCTCCAAGCAGTTATTAATTATAGAGTATTACTAAGAAGAGAGTACACTGTTAGCAAAATATTAACACAGCACTTCCAAAACTAACAGCAAAGGCAGTAATGCCTGCCTCCTGGCAACACTGCAGCCCATCCATCAGATCCTAGCCCACACTGCTTCAGATGGTTTCCCATTTTACACACAATTTTTGGATCACCAGGGTCTAAAATGAGTCCAACAAAACAGAGTGTTTGCCCTAAGCAAGGTACCATTGTCCCCTTAAAGGTGTTCACTTTCTTTACACAGCTCTAGCTTCACATTCCACCCTGGATCTAAACAGCAGCTGGCTCCCATCTAACCTTTCCCAGAACCTGCTGCTCCTACACCTCACCTTTGCTGGAACCAAAGTGCCATTTTTCATCTCGGGATGTTTTTCCTGTTATTTTCAGCATGCAATAAGGGGGAAAGCCTGCAGACTACACCAAACTCCGTTTCCCAATCTGAATTTTTTTTCCCTGAAATAATTACAAATTATTCTACTTGCTGCAGGCTGTAAGAGCAGGGAATTTGCTTTGAAACAGCACCCAGCAGAAGGACACAAAATCTCTGGCTAAATGAAAGATGTTGTGAGCAACCAAGAAAAACGAAATAAGCACCCAAAATTTAATAGGTACCCTGAATGAAAAGCACAAATCATACAGCACAATCATAAAATGAAAAGCACAAATCACACAACAAAATCATAAAATAGTTCACTGTTACCCAATATACCATTCAGAAAATCCAAAAATGTCAGAGAATGTCTCCATTTTATATTTACAATTAGAGCAACTTCTCCTCTGCCTTTATATTAACAGCAGGAATTTAAACTTTAAACAAATATTTATATTATATACGTAGTTTGGAAAATATCATCTTTCTCTTGATCACAAAGTACCCAGAAACAGATACCACATTTCCCAATTTTTTTTGTGGCTGGCAGTTATTTCCTTTGGATTTCTCCAACACCATTTGTGATGACTATTCATGAGAAACTCAGTGCAAGCAGCCATTCTTGTAACTGACAGTTTCTGCAAGTGGAACTTTACAAGGGATTTGAGCAGCTAAGGAATCATATTTTAGTAATTTAAAAGAATTTACTGGTACCAAAAGTGTCTAACTGCTTTGAATGAAATACAGTGAAACCAGAAAATTTTTTTTTCAATTAATAATGTTATTCTGCCATATTAAAAGGTGAAGTTTAACATTTGAAATGTCTTTTGAAATGTATTCACTCCTCTACCCTCTAAAACAATACTTTACATGGCAGAATAAAAAGTTACATTTGATTTAATTGGGGTTTTTAACCTCTTGGGGGATGGAGAAAGGAGACCTCAGAAGTTTACCTCAGGTCTTCCTTGCTATAGGCTTTTTCCAACAAGCAACAAAAATAAATTATTTGCACAAAAAACTAAATACTGGGGTGAGCGTTTTTTTCCCCTCTAATGCTGAAGATAAGTCTGAAATTTGTTTTTGAAACTCTGAAGAGGAAAAAGACAGCAAGGAGTGAAAAATTATTTCAAAAAACCATTTGAAACTGGGGCTTGATGCATTCTCTAATTCCAAAGCAGATGAACATTAGTTCATGTTTCTCTCACGTGGTTTTGAGTTACATCCCAGCTACTCATGCGGTTACATCCTGCTTACTCAGAGCAGCTAAAAACAACTGCAGAAATATATGGAAGCCTGGTTTCTCCCATGCCAGTCAGATGGTGAAGGGTGGGAAATGCCAGTCATGCTTTATGTTGTGCCTCAGTGCAACACTGCAGACCACACCTGATGGCTGAACTTCCTGACTGTGGGCAGTGTGTATCTCTGTCCCATCAGGGTCAGTAGTCCTGGACACTCACCAACACAAGCTCTGTGTTCTGTTTAATAAAGGTCCACAATGGTGACAAGATACATTTACAAGCTACCCACAACCTTCAGTGGCCAGCCTGGCTTCTCCTGATTGCTGAGTATTGACCAGTTTCTCGGCAGGAGGGGAAAGATGGTGCAGTCAGTTCAGTATCTCATTTCTGCTTCCAAAAATTTTAATTCCTGAAATCAAGGGGTAAAACAACACAGAGGGGTAGACTAAGAGGAGCCATTTCCAGCAGCTGGAATTACTGGTGAATGCAAAACTCTGCAACATCAAATTTTGCCCTTATAAACTGAAATGGAGCACTGAATGACTATTTCCACATAAAAGCTTTCCTCTTTTGCAAATTTCTCCCTTGGTGAGTCAAAAACTTGAAAAAATAAAGGGAGTAATATAGGCACTCAAAGTCTGAGGAAAAAAGAGGCAGCAACAGAGCTGATTAAAAAAAACCCCAAAACCCCAACAGCTGAAGTATTACATTCAAAAAGAAGGTAAAATGAAATGTCATAACACCATCAAAACTTTTTAACATTTTCACTTCAAAGAAAAATTGAAAAGCCATTCAATGAACTGATACTAAATTTATATTTTCATGAAATAGCATTTTTAGTGGAAAAGCACTCTGTCAGAAAATGCTGACCCAGCTGTAAGAATTTTATCTAGAGGTTGCCCAGAAGAAAAACTATTCTATTTTGTATTGCTCACATTCAGAAATATATGACATTTTACATATTAATTTGGGACATATTTATTTCTGTATAACATGAAATACAGCAAGTTCCCTATCTAGTTTTGACTTACATTATCCTATAAGTTAGTCACTGGTTCAGGACTGAGAAGTCTTCTGCAATCACCAAATTGCTCAAGCCCAGCAGACTGATGTGGATGGAGCCATTTTAATTTATTCCAGAAGAAATATTTTTTTGATTTTATCAACACAGCTGTGGTCCTTTACATTCCTGTTACATCCCCTGGGCATTTCAGAGTATTAACCATATTTTGTGAGTTGTTTTAAGCTTCTGTATTATTTTGAAAGGAATATTTA
>VYZQ01059205.1:0-17543 GCA_013400655.1 Mystacornis crossleyi
GGGAGGGACTCATGTTGCAGCAGATTTGGGTGGGAATGATGTTTGTGGAAGTTAAAACCACCCTAGAAAAGTTTTCAGAGAGCTAGATCCCCTGGGAAGGATCCCACGGCATAGCAGAAAAAACTCTTTTCCTTAAACATACTGAAGAAAGATTTTTAAGAAGTGAAATACTGACCAAAACCCCATTTCCTTGCACGGTCAGTGGAAAGATGGAGGGACTAGGAAAAAGAGGTGTTGTGAAGGTTTGCTTTGGTTCTCGTTACCTTTTTCATTTTAATTCTGTTAATAATAAATTTTCTTTATACTGTTGAAGTTTTAAACCTGTTTTGCCTTGAAGTGGTTTTTTTTAATAATCTGTATCTCAGCTCAGGAAAATGAAATTTTCAATTCCCCCTCCTCTACTGAGCTATAGCAGAGGAAAATAAGTAGATGTTTTTTCCATGGGTACTTAGCCAGCATCAAAGCCTGACACTATTCTAATATATTCTCTTAGATACTACTGACACAGACCTCTTAGATGTGACACAGGAAAGCACAGACATTCTAGCTTTCATCTAATAAGCCAGAGGAATGGCTGAAATCTCAGTTTGGGAGGGCAGGCAAAGCAGAGATTGTTCAGAAATTGTGGCAGAAGACTACTTACTGCACCATTCTGAAGTCTGTGCTCCCATTTCCCCCCGACCATGCACTGTCCTTATTAAGACCAGTAAACTTTATTCATATTTTATTATTGCACCTTTATTTCACTGCAAAAGCATGTCTTTACACAATGTATTCATGGGTGGTTTGAGCTGTAATTTTTCAGCAATTTTTTTGAATCTCCTGCCATCTAGTGAGCTGATACAAATCTGAAATGCATGGGGTTTTCACCAGCAGTGGTTTTAACTTCTAAGACATGGAGGATTTTGTTCTGCTCTCTCTCCATATTAAGGTGGAGCTTGACCAACCTGATTGCTTTCTGTGAAGAGGTGATGCACTTAGGATGAGGGAAGAGCTGTGGCTGTCTAAGGACTTTAGTAAAGGCTTTGACACATTTCCCAAAACATTCTGGCTGATGTCTTAGATAAGTGTATTGTTCACTGCGATAAAAACTAGATGGGCCCACAGAGAGTTCGTGAATGGAGTTAAATCCTTAACCACACAGGAATCCTGGAAGTGCTCATGGACTGGACAGAGGGCCGAAACTTTGGAGTGTCACTAGAGGACGTGATTCATGCTTAAGAGATCCCACTGTACAATGTTACCAGAAGATGAATCAATATGCCTTGTTTACAGACGGCTTCTGTCATGTTATGGGAAAATATTAAAGGTGGAAAGCTGCTGCATGGAGTTCTATATGACAAGTTGCAGAAACTGCTGACGGACAAGGTAAATTGAGTCAGTTTGCAGAAGAGAAAGCCCTCTAGCTTTAGACATTGCTGAAAAAGAAAAATGACCAGTACTTTATCTCTGCACTGACTCATGGATTGTGGCAAATGCTCTAGGGGTGGCTACAGCAATGAAAGCAGAGCAGGTGGCAGAGCAGAAGTAAACCCATGTGGGCTGTTGAATTTCAGTGAGGTATTGCTGCTCATGTGGTGAACCTGGTTGTAAATGTACATCACATAAGTATGCACATACCAAAGAGTCTGCCAGTGAGGAAGATTAAAACAGTGAGCAGGTGGACCAGGCTGCTAGAACGGAAGTGACTCAGATGGACCTGGACTGGAAATATAAGGATAAGCTATCACATGTATCTGATATATCAGAACATGTAGAAAGAGGAGAAACATACAAATGGGCTCATGATCAAAACATGGACTTGATTACTGATGCCACTGCACAGGTTACCCGTGAAAGCAAAGAGTGTGCTATAATTAAATAAGCCAAGAGCTAAAGCCTTTTTGGTATTGAAGATGATGGCTGAAATATCAATACAGGAAAGTCTGGCAGACTGATTATATCAGACTACCATGAACTTGCCATGGCAAGCACCATCTGCTCACAGTGATGGAAGTGATTACTAAATGGTTAGAAACATACCCTGTGGCCCATGCCACTGCCTGGATTACTGTTTTGGGCCTTAAAGAGCAAGTCTGGTGGTGACTAAAAGAATTAAATCAGACAACAGTGCTCATTTCTGAGGCAAACTCATAGCCTGGCCAAGGGGCATGACATCAACCAGGTGATCACATTCCCTGTTATGCACCAGCTTCCAGGAAAGCTGAATGGCTGTTAAAAACTGCACTGAGGGTAATAGGTGCTAGGACACTGGGCTGGTTTGAAAGTAAATGAGTGGGAGAAATGAAGCCCATTCAATTACCTTTAGAGAGATTTCAAGTCAGAGTTACAATTTAATAGAAATGTGAAAATAAATGCAATGATACACATTAAAACTGGCCTCGGCCCATAAAATCAGACTACAACCTGGCAACCTGTTGGCCAAGGTGGTGGTTGCAGTCCTATCAAGTGGTGATTGCAGTCTTGTTGAAGTGATGGTTGCAGTCGAGAGCAGTGGTCCTGTGGAAGTTCTGGTTCTCCTCTGGATCCATCCAGGGGTGATGGGGGTCCCAAGTCCCCAAATACCAAGATTATACACAGTCAGGTTCAGGTGGGAATGCTCAATATCTCCCCCAGAGCAGGCCATTTCACAATGGAATGATGTAATACTTTGAGTCATTGCAGCTGCCTATTCTGTTAGTGCCATAAAGTCCATAATGGCCCATTGGCAGAGATGACCACTCAGGATGGGTGGAAGGTGCTGGTGCTTCCCCAGAGGGAATTATCACTGCAGAGCCATTTGTGAAGATGAAGAAATACTCCTCTCCTCTTCTCCCTTATGTCATTTAACACCCAGCTTGTAGCCTGAGACGTCAGATGTGCACTGGACACCTACTGCAAATGACCCACCATTAACAATTTGTCAGAAATGGCATGGAAGGTAGCAGAATACTCAGTTTGGTTATACCCACATAGCGCTACACTGGCATTCTTCTCCTGTAACAAGGACAGACATTCAAGCATTGTGAAATGCAGCATTCAACAGAAGCACCCGGCTAGTTAACATCAGAGCATCTGCCAGTTGACCTGGCCTTGCCCAATCAAGGTCTCTATGCACTGTGGATGAAGAAAAGATCCAAATAGCACATAGGAGGAACTGACTAAAAGAAACAGTTATTTCTTCTCCACGAAAGGGTAAACCTATTCATGGGATGTTTTTTGCCCAAGGACCTGATTGCACTTGATTAACACAGAAGGATGGGGAAGTGCAATGTGTACCTCAAAGTGATTTAATCCTGAGTGAAAATAATTCACTATTTGAGCTGTAAGATGGTAGTGTTACACAACACTGTATATCACCACTGCTATAGCTGTCATATACTGAAGGTAGTATAGCAGAAACCTCTTGCTGCCAGCAAAGCTAGGGGCAAGAGCAGGAATTCATTATCACATTAAAATTTACAGCCTAGTCCCAAGAGACCAGAGCTGGAGAATGTAATGGATATACTTTTAAATTGTTGTAAACCATGATTTGAGTTGGCTGTTACAGAAAGACCTACTGCAGAAACTACCTGTACCAATGAAGAAGCGGTTGACAGGAAAAGATGTGTGTTAATGTCATTACAAACAATTTGATGGCTGAGGGTATGGGTGTTAATGTTTTTGAAACGGGTCTTAATGTCTCTACCAACCTCAAGCCACAGGTTTGTGACATTGCCCAGAGGGATTGACTCCTGAACTTTAGGGTAATAGACAAATGAGTCCGCACAAAGTCTACTGCAGAACCCAGATAATCTGAACTTCTGACTTGTGGAGGAAAATCACAGGTTCAAGGCGGGGAATATGTGGTAGGCAGTTCGAGAAGCCTGTACCCTGCTAGTTCCTCCGCCAATGGGGATAGGAAGAAGGCAACATGCAGCTGGGCGTTTAGGATAAAAGGAGGCTGCATCCTCCAAAACCTGGGGGTAAGTCCCAGTGGACTCTTTCCCTTTATTCAAATAAAGCTGCAGGACTCCTGTGTCTCCTTTGTGGACACTGGCTTTTTATAGCATGATTTTCCACGCACAGAGCAAGTGCAACAGTTACCTGATCAATGACCTGATCAGACCCACCTTTGGTGCCAAATGACTCCATGCAATGCACTACTTCTCATCCTGAGTAACCAATATAGCAGATGGAGCCCAAGGTCATACACCAAATAAACACAGTGAGCATTTTGTGGATAATTATGGACATTTCAAAAACATTTTATGGGCAAGCAGGATGTACTGAGATAGGGTGGGATCTTAACAGGACATAAGTGACATGAAATAACTGGTGGAGAATGTACTGGTTTGGGCTGGGGTAGAGCTAGATTTCTTCATGGTAGCTGGTATGGGGGCAATGTTTTGGATGTATGCTGGAAAAAGTTTTGATAATACAGAGATGTTTTAGTTATTGCTGAATAGCACTTACACAGCAAAAAGGCCTTTTCTGCTCCCCACCAGAAAGTAGTCTGGAGATGCACAACAAGTTGGAAAAGGACACCACATTTAGCCAAGTTCTTTCGGGGTGTAAATTGTCAGATGCACTGTCTTCCAGACAAAATCACCATAAAATATCCAGCAGACAGGTTTTATGATTTATATGCAAATGATGCAGTCTTTCACTGATGAAGACAAACAGCAACACTGTCAGTGCTTCTAGTAGCATAGTAGCTTTTCAAGATGGAGAGTGTTCCATCAGTAAAATGCTGAGGTGACAAAGCAAGTATGGGGTGAGGCTCTGAGAGATGTCTGAGTCACAGTCAAAACAGCAGTCTACCTCTGCTTCCTACCACTTCTGTGCCTGGGCAATCCCATCCCTATTAGCACAAGTATGGTGCAAGTATAATCCCAAACTGGCCCAGTTTCTCACAAAACCACAAAAAAAGGTAATCCTTTATTCGTTGGTGATCAAGCTTTCATAAAGGAAAACATTATCTTTTGTACATCAGCAAAACAAAACAAAAAAGATATTTAGAAAATATATAAAATTTTAAAGATATATAAAGTACTTTTTTGCTCAAACTGGAGAAACTGGAAATGTAGTGGCTTGCTTTAATCTGGAACAAAATGTCTGCAGCAGATTCAATATCAGTACTCAAAAACTCCAGAGACTGTTTCTTCAAAAATAAAATATGATTTTGTGATGCCCAATACTGTGATTTGTTCTTTAAGCTCAGTCTTATATGGCTGATCTTACTTGATTTAGTGAGTTGTACTCTTCTACTATTTTTCAATTTCTTATTTTATTACAGGTAAATTTAGCAAGATCTGCTAGGTATCTTTCCCATTTCAGTACATTTGTATTCAGCATGCTAAGTTTACTTTTCCTCACAAAAACTAATTGCATCTTCTAATTGTATCTTCATGCTATTATTTAGGAAAAAATCTCAGCTGATCAAAATTTAGGCTTTCCAAGCAAGCAGCATATGTATTTCGGACATATGAGAGTTTTAGCTCACTTCCTCTTACTTTTGTCTGATCATAGAAAATGATAGTATTTGAGTATACAATAATCCATCTAATTGAAATTTAAACCAGAATCAATGAGTTTTATAAAAACCACAGGAATTTTAGTTTCATAAAAATGACAGAAACTTTAGACAGTCGTGCATGGGTGCACTTGTGAGAAGCTTTCATCAGACCAAAAACTGTTTGACCCACCACAGTCAATACAACATGAAACATGCTGAGCCTGCAGCCACTCAACAATTTTATGGAAGAAGGAGGTAAAACAGGGTTCAGAAATATTTTCATGTGTGGTACCCTAGCCACACCTGCTTACTGCAATTGTTTTGGTAAGTTATGCTATCCTCCCATGCCAGGCCCTTTCCAGAAATCATTTTACCAGGAAAGGGTAATAGAGGGGAAGGCAAAAGTATCTTCCAACTGTTAGTGCAAAGAACAAGGCTATAAATTCCTGTCTTGGAAAGGTATCATAAATTATTTTGGGAAGTTTCTGCTATTTACCTGTCTTCAAAACCTATATACTTGTACACATTTTGCTAAGGAAATCTGAACTGGCATGGGAAGGTGAATTCTCATGAGGACCACCTCTTTTCCATAAATATGGATGCAAAAGCATGGTAGGAAGAGACCCTTCTAAACAAGCCGGTAAATTAGGTAAAGAAGAGGGCATACAGAAACAGGATGAAGCTGTAAGAACAAGAGACTAAGCAAGTGCAAGCAATACTGACAAAATACACAGGTCTTTTAATCCAGTGAGAAGGGCAACTTAATGACAAGGGAAGTACAAGGGTTTTTTTTCTACCTGAAACCAGATATGTGTCCGTTTCCCCACCTGCCCCAGGTTTTCCCACTTCCAGTAATTTGTGGTTTTGTTTCTTATAAGTAACTTGCTCCAAATATTAGTTACTTCAACAGGGGGCCTGGTTTGACAAGACACACCGGCTGTATGACTGGGTTGGGTTTGGTACACAGTGGTGCAACAATGTCTTCAGTTTTGCCACAGAAGAGTCAGTAACTTTGCATTCAGGAACTATTATGCAGTTCTTGCTTATCTTGTACTGTTTTTGTGACTGCTATGCCAATCCATTTATTTTCCATTGCATTTTCTGGGAGATGACTGCAATGCACATGATTCACATCTTCAATGACCAAGAAGGCAAATGGCTTCCTGGCCTGTATCGGCAATAGCGTGGCCATCAGGACCAGGGCAGGGAGTGTCCCCATGTACTCACCACTGGTGAGGCTGCACCTCATATCTTGTGCTCATATTTGGGCTCCTCACTGCAAGAAAGACATTGAGGTGCTGGAGCATGTCTAGAGAAAGGCAATGGAGCTGGGCAAGGGTCTGAAGCATAAGTCCTGTGAGGAGCAGCTGAGGGAGCTGGGGTTGTTTAACCTGGAGGAGGTCTCAGGGGCGACCTTATGGCTCTCTACAACTGCCTAAAAGAAGGTGCAGCCAGGTGCAGGTCGGCCTCTTTTCACTCGCAGCAGGTGACAGGACAAGAGGCCAGAGACTTAAGCTGCACTAGGGGAGGCTCAGGTTGTCCATCAGAGGAATTTCTTCACAGAAAGGGTGATTAGACGTAGCAACGGCCTGCCCACGGAAGTGGTGGAGTCACCATGCCTGGAGATCCAAGGCAAGACTGGGCTCCGCACTTACCGCCACGGTCTACTCGACACACTGGNCCCGCCCACCCCGCGCCGGACCGTCCCCACCTCCGCGTCCGGCCCTGTCCCGCCCCGCCCCGCCCCGCCCCGCCGGGCGCGGAGGGTGGGCCCGCGCTGCCGGAAGACTCGCGCGAATCGGGCGCGCCGAGGGACCGGCGCCGCTTCCGTCGCGGCACAATGGCGAGCCCTGGGCGGCGGGCGGATCGGCGGTAGCGGGCGGTGAGTGCCCTTCTCTCGGCGGCCGGCGGCAGGGCGAGGCCTTTCCCGGCGGCGGGCTGTGTCCGCCGGCGTCGTGTCCTCCTCGCCCGCCCCTTTGACTCCCTCTCTCCCTCCCTCCATCTCTCGCTTCCTCCCTGCCTGGCCCTGCCGGGGCCTCCCTGCTCGCGGGCTGTGTCTGGCTGAGGCGGCCGGTCTGGGGGATGCTGCGCCACAGTCCCTGCACCGGGGTCGAGGGTCGACAGGAGGGGGCTGGGGATCTTGATCAGCCTGTGGGAAGACGAGGAGCGAGCTGAGAGCTGGGACGTGGGGGCAAGGGAGCCCTGGCCCACGTAGTGTGTTTCCTGCGCCGGTATCATAACACCTTCGCCTGGGTCCCGCTGGCAACTTGGCCGGCGCTGCCTGGTGCTTCTGGCGCCGTAGGCAACAGTGGCCATCTGCGACGCCGCTGACCCCAGGGCAGCCCCCTGCCCACGCTAGGCTCGCACCTGCAGTCGTGCGTCGGAGCCTGAGGCTAATGTAAACTTTGACTTTTCTGCTTCCTTCCAGTGCAGGGAGGTGTCGTCATCCAGCCTCCAGGCAGGGTGTGGGCGTTTCTTCTGGGAATGACTCTAAAACAGGCTGGGTTTAGGTCACTCTGAAATTCGGGTTTGACAGCAGTGTCTTGCCTAAAATAGGAAACGAGTACACTTTGTGTATTTGAAACTTTTCTTTCCACTCTTAGCTGGAGGAGCTGCATTTCCAGAGATATACATAGTTGGGTAAGAATTCTGGTCTTTAGGACAGGAATCCTGTTTGTTTTGTTGCTTGTGTAGGAGCAAAAAACTATCTACTTCTTAAGAGGGGCATAAACACTAAAAGCTCCAGGCCTATAAGAGACAGACACTGAGATACTTAGGAGTGCCTTTGTGGCCTGCAGAACTTAAAAAAAAAAAGTTAAAAATTTCAGGTACCCTACTCCCATATTAAAGGTAACAGAAGGGTATTTTCTGGTATTTAGGTACTCAGAAATGCTCTTTACATCACTTTACAGCTTTATCTGCATCCTTAAGCACCTGCACATACTTTGACAGATAAAATCTTTTTTGTTTGGTTGTATGTGTCTGTATGTAAATCATGAAATTTTCAGTGTTGATGAGACCACTGCCTCTTAGCATGTTTTACACAGTCTCTTCTGTAGTTCCCCCTTTCACGGTCCACATGGCTTACTGCCAGCATTGGAGTTAGAGCTCTATGAAAGTGTTTTGCAGTAAGAACATGGATGTAACCAAGGAAAGGGGGGTGGGTATGCAAGCAATTCAGTGGCCCAGATGTTTCAGACAATGCTAAAATAATATTAAATGAAAGTGCTTAATTCTGAGTAATGTGAGACCTCACAGTTGTTGTCTGGTTAAAGTGTACAGAGTGCTCATTGTTTCTAAATCATCATATCGTGTTTGCCTTACAGCTAGATTGCAACTTAGCTTCTGCATCTCTTTGATGACCACAATTTTCATTTTTAACAAGGTAAACAGTGTCTACTGTGGGCAAAGAGGAATAATTGATACGTAGAATGGCCTTGGGACCATCCTCAGTTTTGCCTCCTATATAATCTACATGCCACAAAATTCCTTCAGCCTTTCTTTCAAAGCTTTCCTGTTCTGAGCTGAGACTGATGTAGAGTCTTAAAATTTGCTGTCTGTCCTAAAGGCATCTAGACCTAAGTGCCTGGAAAAGTCATAGGCTGTCTCTGCATTTTATGAACCACCCATAGATGTTAGATATTCTAAGAGAAGAGACCTAGCTGAGTTTTGGACTGCCTTTACTTGCCTTGGTTCAAGCCAGGGCTTTGATTGTTGAGATTTCCATAGCAATTAATGCCTAGTGTTATTGCTTGATTGATTTTAAAATACAGCTTTTAACTTTCTGATTTCTAGGTGGAAATCACTGAATTGAACAGCAATAACCATGGGAGATGCTGCAAAACCTTGCTTTGCCAAACAAAATAAGGAACAGGAAATTTTGCATCAAGAAGAATTGAAAGAAAGTCCTTTACAGAAAGACTACAAAGTCATGGATGAATATGGAAGTGGCTATAGCAATAAAATAGATACCAGCCTGCAGAAGAAGAAGGGACCTTCAGGTCATTATGGAAGCAGTCCCAGACGAGGGCCACGTAGTGTTTTGAGTAGCCCACATTCACTTAAGAACACAACTTACAGTCAAGGGTCAAAGTTAAATGATATCCAAAGAGACCAAATGAAGAATTGGGTATCTGATGACCACCGTAGTACTTCTGATGCCTGGAGAGAGTACCGATCTGTTGGCTGGGTTCCTGGGCATGGCAGGACAAGAAAGGACTCTTTTCATGAGGTGGAAGGTGCTGGAAACAGAAATGTAAGACGACAACTTCAGGAGGATTTAATGAGCAAAGATGTGCCAGACATGCAGAAAGGAAGTTCTGGTAATCACGTTTGTTTGTTTTACGTAGCTGTCCAGTAAAGTAGCTTCCTACATGTGTTACTGAAAAGTAAAATGTCAAGATTATTTTTTAAAGCAAAAAAGCGTTTTTGTTCTCTCTTGTGTTGCAAACTATTGACTGCACTGTACTTGTAGCACTTTAGACAAATTCTTACAGCAAATAATACAGAACTAGTTTATAGATTGCGTTGTCTTTGTAGTTTAGTTTGTGAATGGTAGAGGTAAATAGATTGTAGCATCTGTGTAGTGTCCCTGTTGGCAGTTTTCCCTGTACAGTTTGATAGAATCTGTCAAGGCTTGTAAGGGATCTTTCAATTAAGCTGATAACAGGGTAAGATTTTTAGAACTACCAGTGAGGTCTTTAATGATGTGTCTTAATGAAGATTGAAAAGAATGCCATGTAAGTATTGTGAGAACTTAGTACAGCAATAACACAAGTCTGGTTCTCCATACACATTGAACTATCCTGTGGGCAGTTGGTACTCATAATGAGAGTACAAACCCAAAGCATTGAAATGTAGGGAAGGACTGGCTGAGTGACGGTTAAGTGACCAATACCATATTTTCATTTAATGCAAGTAAAGCAGAAAAAGGAAGCTTCAAAGAATATAGAAAATATAACTAGATAAAATAAGACAGACTAAAGCATGGATGTGGTGCTAACATGAAATGCCAGTTGACAAGAAACCTGTCTTGGTTAAGATGGTGCCAAAGATTGGAGCCAAAAATGGTGATCAGACCCTCTGCTGAGAAGAAAAGCTATTGCTGGTTGATACCAGGAAGTCCAGGAATTAAATGTCCTTTCCCTTGATAGTAGCTCTCACTAAAAAGATAAACTGTGAACAGGTACCCAGTGTATCTCATTGTTAGAAGTAAGCTGCACGCAGCTCAATCTCACATGACAAAAGAACAGAGTGTTTTCATAAGTTTTTTCTTCAGTTTACTGGATGTAATGAACTTTTTTCTGTGAAACTTCAGTAACTTACTGAAATAGGTATTTGGAACAATTGGCAATCGTACTTGAGAACTTAGGCAGGGGAAGTGAGCTACTGATTATAGGAAAGTACAAGTGGAATTAAAATAATTGGTGTGCAACTTTAATCTTGGGAGCTAATTTTGGAACAAATAGTATAATATACTATAAGTATTTGAAAGGTAACAAAGATAAGTAGTGGTTAAGTAGGGATTTGTTAAGGAAAAGGTATGCCAAGCCCTAATTTATTTCTTTAAAATAGTTATCAGTCCCCTGTGGGACATTGGAAAGGCAGTTGATGGATATTTCTGGTACTGTACTAGTACTGTACTACTTTAGATACTACTGTAGATACTCTTATGTGACAGTTCTGTAAGTAAACTAGTGGAAAATTACCCGCTGAATTAATGTAAGAGACTTGCAGAGCTAATTAGGTAACTATGCTCAGAAACTACTAAAGATTTTGTCAGTCAAAAAAAGTAGCGAGCAAACGTCTAGTGAGTGAGTATTCTATTCCATTCAGTGTTTTTTATACTACACTAATGATGAATGAAGACAGCAGACTTATTAATTGTGTGCTCTGAAAATTGAATATGCTGTGGTGCTGGTAGGAATGGAATGCAGAAAAGCAGGAAGGTCAATTAAAATAACTTCACACAATTGGAGAAATGACCTACATATAGAATGAAATACAAAGGATGTGTAAATGCCATTGTTTAAGTAGGAATATCAACTGTGCAAATAAAGGAGGAAAAGTTATTATAGTAGTTTTTCAGAGAAGAATCTGAAATGATAGTGAATCAGAAGATGATCATGAGTGGTTACTATCGTGGGGTTGTGAGGCATGAAAAAAGACTCACAGCCTGAAGTACCCCTTTTTCTCAGTCTTCTGTAAACTCAGTTGCAGTACTCCGTCAAGTTTTGGCAGCCCACTTGTATGAATAAAATGGAAACTGTCCAAACAAAACCAAGAAGGTTGTCAAAACACGTAAGAAACAGAAGCTATTCAAACTGTGAATCTTGCCCAATCTTTCTGCAAAATGAAAAGCGTAGGGAGGCACAGTAACAATCTTCCTCTGCCTAGGAAGGCCGTAAAAAACTGGTGTACTAAACTGTCTTGTTTCTTTCCAGTAGATGGGACACAGAGCAATGGGACTAAAATTGATCAAGGTTCAGATGAGGAATAAAGGGCAAATTTCTAAAGGTGAAGGTAGGGCAGTTCTGGAGAGGTTATCTGGACAGCTCATGGAAAAGGTACCTGAAGGCTTTTAAGAACAGGTTAGCTGAGCATTGCTCAGATTTGACCGAGTTCATTTCATCCTGCTGTGCAGCACAGGCATGGCATAGCTCACCCCTTGAGGTCCCTTCAGAAGTTCTGTGTCAAGTAACAAAATCACTAAAAAGGTTTCTTTTAGCATTTACTTGAAATATTTTGTGCAGTTGTCCTTTTCATTACCTTCATGTCTTTTTCACTGTAGCTCGTAAGGAAGTTTACCAAATCTGTAAGACACTGTTTTGTCTGCAACAGCTTTATTTTTAACTTGCCTTTAGTACTTTATTTAATCATTAACCTATAATTAGATTGTCACTACTGTACTTACCAAATATTAAAAGTATTTTTTTAATTTGTAATTTTTTTTGAAGTTACTTGTTGGCTACAGAAATAATTGATGAGTAGGTAGTTGTCACAGGCTTTTCTGTGGAGACATTAATGCACCTTCCGGTTTTATCTACACTGATAAGTTAAAAATGTAGTCAAATAGATGTGGCATATCTTAGGAATTTGAGCAGAAGTATCAGTGCAAAAATGGAAGGTATGTGGAAGGTTCAGAAGCTCAGACTTCTGTTTTAGTTTCCTGGAGATTCCTTTGGAGTACTGCGCTTGCATCCTATTAAGCCTAAATTCTCTTTATTCCAGCTTAAACTTGTGCTGCTGCTGAAAGAAAGAAATTATATCACTATTTTTGTCCTGATACTTGTTTACACCACTAATGCATGCTGCGTAGTGAACTGAATCAAATAACTGGTTACAAATACACAACTGTGTTGTTTCCCTTTTGCCAATTATTAGAGACAAAAATTGTGGTCACAGGAAAGAAACTTCGTAAATGTATTTGGCTGAGCAGTTTATCTGGGTTTTTTTTTGGTCTTTTTATTACAAATTAAAGCCTCATGCTCTGATAAAAGTTTGGGAGTCTAAGGAAATTGCATAAACTTTCTTAGAAGAAGGGAACTTTAGAAATTCCGTGCATTGGGACATCCAGCATAGCTGTACAAGTGAAAGGCAAGATGTGATCTGAAGTCATATGTGAAAATCTGACCTGTGTATATTCCTGAGATGATTTTTACAGGTATTGGCTTTGGGCCAATAGCAACTTCTGCTTCAATATGATGACAAAATTTGCTTAAAAGTAGAAATTATATTTACATTAATTTGTTCCAGAACTTTTGCTGTAAACACAACAAGCTTTTTAAGCATTATTATTATGGCAGTGTTACGGCTTTATTAACCAATGTGCACATACTTAGCAAGTCCATTCCTTAGCCTCTGTAGTCAGCAGGGGTGCTTACTTTTTTTCCACTTCTTTATTTAATATTGTGGAGGTAGTACTGATCCACATACTGGTTTAACTGAAAGGCAAATTATATTATCACTGGTAATAATCCCTTGTTAATAAATTGTCATATGGGAGCTGTACCATAGCTAGTGCTGCTAGCTCTTATAAGTCATTAAAATTGGCTTACACTTTTATTCTGTCATACTTGTAGTCTAACTTAGTCATCTACAAAAGCCTGACCAGGCATCCTGAAATCTTTTGATACATTCTGTCTTTTCATTATAATGACATACAGGTATATCCATTCTATTAAGTTCTATTTTTTTTTCCTTTGCTAGTTTTAACAAAGGTATCTAAATAAGGTCATTGTCTTCAGAGGGACAAATTAGTTGATTTATTTGTAGTTTGGGACAAAGGTACTATACGTTATGATACTAATACACACTTATTATTATCAGACTTGCGCAGAATGGATTGTGAAACCATACCAGGTAGGTGAATTCTTTGACTCTTATATAAGTAGAATGTTAATTAAGGAAAAAAATTTTTAAAAGGCTGTGGGGCACTATACAGTTATTTGACACATTTGCTCTCATAACTCTTTATAAGAAATGAAGAAGCTTAGAAAACAAAGAAGACCGAGAAGAACTAGAAAAGATGAGTATGATCATGATGAAGTGGATGGTCCAGTCATAGACGAATCTGTGCTGTCAGCAAAAGAACTTCTGGGGTTGCAGCAAGCTGAAGAACGATTGAAGCGAGACTACATTTATAGACTGAAGAAGGTGCCCCGTCTTAACTTGTATAGATAGACCTCTCCTATTTTTTTTTCCTGTAAATACATTGTAGAGGTAGACTTTAAACAATATCTCTGATTGCAGCTGGAAAGTTTAGTTATAGAATTTAAGTAACAGTATTGCTTTTAATGAATTGTAAACAGAAGATGGGTTATCTTTTGGGGTTTTTTTCCTACAATATTGATAACAATTCAAGCTCAAAAAATGAGCTTGAATCTCCTTTGGTTCATGAAATAACATCAGATCTTAATTAAAATGCTGGAGTAGTTGTTTGTTCAATTAGTATATTCTTCCATGGGCATTGGCATTGGGTATTTTCTCTTCTAAAAGATAGGGTGTTGGGTGTGATTGACATGGCATCATTCTTCTGACATTATATTTGATGTGCAAACTTTTTGATGGCAAATACGGAGTTAGGGAAGCTAAAGTGAGTGGGTGTAGATTCTAGAGTTAGTCATTCAACTTAGCAAGGGTATTGAATGAAGTGAAAGTAATATCTTTATATATTTTAGAGGTTTTTTTACTATCTTTATTTTAGCAACCTCGAAGCTACCCATCAGCAAAATATACCTGCAAACTGTGTGATGTTTTGATTGAGTCAGTCACTTTTGCTCATAAGCATATTAAAGAAAAAAGACACAAGAAAAGCTTAAAGGTGAGTTAAGTATAATAAAAAGTATAAACTGTAGTTTAATGAAACCTTCCTTACCCTACTAGTGATGATGAAACTGTGCTGCTTTTAAAATCATTCCACATTTAGTTTTTATCATGTTTCAATCTTATAAAAAACTCTTATATAGTGATACTGATAAAAACAGTAAGTTTGGCACCTGAACTTTGCAATGAGGAGTAGCAATGAGCAAATACAGTTGGTATGGCAGGATTAGAAATGATATGTCACATGTCAGAGTGAATATTTCAGTTCAGAAATACTGTAAAAATTAAGCACTTGTGGAGTATTACAGGCTTGTTTATATCTAAAGGAAATAGATTTATTTTAAGCATTAGTGTCGAACTTCCAGCATAGCATCAATTTTACCTTTTTTTTTTAAATATCTTCTACTTTCTCTGCTTGAAGTGGACAAAAATATGTCATATGCAGATTTTCTGTTTCTTCCTACCTCTTCACACCTCATGGGTGATGAAAGAACTTGTGATTTTCTTTTTTTTTTTTTTTTTTAAACATGCGAAATACATGTGTATATACCTCTGAACATTACTGAGGCCTTCTGGAGTATCAGACTGTTTATTGCTTCCAATTACCTACATTACCTGGAAAATCTGTGGTGGTGGTATTACTTAGGATCAGTAGTTGGCATTCATTCTAGCATGTTAAGCAACTCAGGAAACTGATTAAAACATCAGTCTTACTATCTTGAAAGGAAAAGCAAGAAGAACAGCTGCTGACGGCTCTTCCTCCTCCAACGCCTTCCCAGATACAAGCTATTGGTGTTGCTATTGAAAGTGTTGTGCAGGAGTTTGGCTTAAATAATGAAGATCTAGAAGAAAGGCTTAACATTAAAACAATGATGGAAAACTTGCTGCGTCAAAAATTGCCAGGTATTATTTGCAGTTTGTTTTAAGTGTTTGATATGCCAACTTAAAAACAAAATAACAACAACAAAATCTGAACAAACAAAAAGGAAATCAACAAAAAAAAAATCCCCAACAGCTTATGAAATGAAAACTGAATTAAAAACCTTGGCTCTCTAAAATTCTGAACCAGAATGTTTAGTTACTAGTCTGTTGAATGGCATGATGTAGTAATATAACTGTGTCTCAGAATTAGATTATAATGGTTCTCATGACCCAAACAGGCCTGGAGTAAAAAGTGAAGATGAAAAGGATGTGGGAAGGATTTGACCTTCATGATAAGCCTTTACCAACAGCAGCATGGAAGGCAGGATTTAGTAACAGTTCTGGGCTATTGGAAGACCCTTCTGCTTTTCCTGTGCTTATCAAAACCAGGTGTAGGCTTAAGATCTCTTAATAATACTGTAAAGTAGCTACAGACTTAGAGTTAGGCATAGTGTAAATGAAGTATAATTCTTCTTGTTGCAGAGTGTTCATTAAGATTGTATGGCTCCTCCTATAGCAGATTTGGTTTCAAAACTTCAGACATAAACATAGATACCCAGTTTCCTGCCAGTGTAAGTACAGCCATTTTATTAAGTATGTGTAAATGGTTTTGAATGTTTGCATCTTTATGTAGATTATATTTTAAATATATTTTCTAGTGTGGTAGTAACACTTTTTCTAAAAGCCCATTGGGTAAAACAGAGCTGATCTGGCCTTAAAATAACATTCCTTTTTTCATAGAACACTAGTGATCAGGCAGTGTAATACAGCTTTGTGTTTTACTGAAACTTCTGAAAACACTTGAAACATCTGTACTCTAGCAGTCCTGTGAGACAGGTGATTTTTTATATTCTCTAATAGCTGGAAGAAATGATTCTGCTGTGATCTTGTTTCTGTCCTGATCCTGGTTTTGTAATGATATAGTTACATAGGCACATTTTGACTACTAAGTTATATTTGAGCCATGATCCATATTATTATTTTTTTGTGGAGTAATTTAAAGTCTTGATTTGTCATGTTAATTGTTTCTATGAGTCTTTGTGCTTGAACATTGAAAAGGAATTAAGAACTTGATTCCATACATAAACTTACTCCTGGTGTGGTTGATTTGGCAGTCCCACTGTTAGAATTTAGCATTTCCTTTAGGAAACCAAGAATGATTTAGGTTCATAAAGTACGTATTATTTTAAAAAGCTATAATTCCAGCCTTTAATATGATGTGAGTCCACTGTGTCAGAATGCAGACACATTTAAGCACACTGAAACAGTAATTCTGTTGGTTGGTGTTTTTTTACCATAACCAAGTCTTTGATAGACGTAAAAATAACTTTACTAAAAATCACTCTAGGATAATTTTTTTTCCTTCAAAATAAGCAGAGTTCCTGTTCCTTTTGTTCCAACTTAATAATACTGAAGTACACCTAGAGGCAGTTTTAATTTGGAGTTGTAGATAATCACCTTTTTGACAAGTGATTGATACAAAACCAGCTTTATTCCTTTTATTGACAGATGACTCAACCAGATGTTCTCTTACTTGTGCAAGAAAGTCTCCAGAACAGTGGTAAGAAAAAATTGCTGCCTTCTCAATTTCATTAAACTATTGCTGCTTAGTATTGTTGAATTTCACCTCTGCTGAACAGGTACACCACATGCTAGTATTTTTTTAGAAAGATATGAGACTGAAAAATACTGCAGAAAAGAATACACTGGCAGAACTACTTTTGGTTTGGTGTTCAGTGTTAAGAGGGCTGAAGTTCTGTTATTTTTGATGATGTAAGAAATTCCTAGTGGGAAGCTTTCTTCTACATTGTAAGTGAAGATG
>VYZQ01059209.1:0-11813 GCA_013400655.1 Mystacornis crossleyi
GTCACTGATGGAGAACTTAAACAGTATTGCACCCAATATTGACTCTTGGTGGACAGTATTTAGTAGATAACTCTGAAATTAAAATTGCCTTATTAAAAAGAAAGAAGTGTAATATACTTATTCAGAAGTATTACTAGCCCTGCTAAAAATTGGAAAGACTTTAAACAACGCCTAAAGAAGTTTAAGAGCTACTTAAACTTGAGGAAAGGACACCAGTCTTGATTATGCTGATTACATAAAGAACTTACTGTTCTATTTTAGTATTACAGATCTTTATAACTGGTTCAGGTTTTGATCTTTCAAAACAGTCTTTTTTTAAATCTTGCATCCTTTGTCTGTTAAAAAGCATTCTTTTAGACTGCATGTGAGTACTCATTATTTCAACATTACCAGGCTCAAACCAAACCCAGTGCCATTCTACAAAACCTATGTTATTGTGATACCTCACATTCTAAGTAATTGCTGCACTTGTTGTGAGTCTCTCAAATAGCAAATACAGAGGTTTTCTTTAATTGTACATAGCAGGGTCTGCATTACTAATAACTAGTTCAGATAAAAAGAGCTGGATTTGTGTGAAATTAAAGAGCAAAATCTTGCAAAGTTTAATGTACACTACTTTAGGTTCCCTTTATATGTCATGTGCCTTGGTGGAGCTGTTAGGATACCTAACGTGATTCAAAGATACCTGTGTGTTTATTTTATATTACTAAGATGTAGTTTGAAATTATTATTTTCATCAGGTCAACATTACATCTTTAATGTGTTGAATGCTTGATGAAAGACCGAAACAGAAAGAACATAGAAATGCATAGTAAAAGATATTTTCTGGAACCCTGATCACTTAGAATTTCTTTTGGGATTAGCTATGTGTGCCTTCAAGTGTGTATTCCAGTATTCTTTTATCTTTCACAGAAAACCCTGTTAAGGTATGAGGTGTGGATAATTCTGCTCAGGCACTTTGGAAGTCGTAGGTTTTGAACAGGTGATTCTGACATGTTCACTGTATCAATCTGTGAAGAGCAGATCTTGATTTACCCTGTTTGCTGTTGGAAATGAAACAGAACTGTCTCAGTGAGTTGACTGGATTTTTGGTATGCTTTTTAGCCGTGTTTTATTAGGGAAGCTGTTTTGATTAATTCAGGAAATCTAATGAAAAGCAGCCCAGTCTCTTCAACTCATCTGTTAAATGCTCATCCCACAGACAAAGCAGAACACAGTGAGTCAATCACTGAACATCTCTACAGAAAGCTTTCTGCCCACATTTCTCTTTTTGTTTTCCACTCAGACTTGTGGTTTCTTTTTCTGACTGTGGAGACTGCAAGTCTCAGGTGTTCCCCAGCAGAAGTTGTGGCTTTGGCTTAGACTGAGATCAAGAGGGCAGCAGTGATTACAATGCTCCTTACCCTCAAGAAACATGTGGAATTAGGAATCTTGCAAACACCCCTCACCCCTTTTTGGTGTGATGGAATACAACAAGCAGCAGTTGGACTGTGAGTCAGTTGGTCCCTCACACAGCTGCAGCAGCATGCCCTTCCCTGGGGTGGGTGAAATGCAAAGGAAGAGTGACACAGAAATTGAGCTGGCAAATCGCTACTTTCTTCTGGCTCAGCTGCTCTTTTCCCCCAAGGCAGTTCACAGGTATTCCAATACAGAAAAAGAGGAGATAGACAGAAGGAGGAAGAGGAGACATACCATCATCATTTATTAAAGTACACAACTGTTCAATTTCTGATTCAGTAAATATCCTCATGGATAGAGAAAGGAGAGGTACAGGAAGCCACCTGGACCACAGAAGATTAAAGGGTTCCTGTTCCTAGGAATAAACAGAAATTGGTAGAAAATTTAATAGGTATTTCACCATGATAGAAAAATATTCCAAGCTTTCAAGAGTTATGGAAATTACAACCAAGCCCTGCTCCCAAATTCAGGAACAGCAGGCTATAGTTACTCATTGAGATGACATTCTTGAAAATGCTTTTAGGTCAAAGACTGCTCCCCTGGAAAATGCAGTCCCATACAGAATAAGGCTCATAAATTGCAGCACATTCTGTCTTCACTGTTTTGAAATAATGGCAGTGCAGTGGTACTGGCAGTCTTTTGTGTAGTAAGTCTTCTTTTTAATCACTGATTATGTTCATCTGACTTTCCACAAAATTGTTTGAAGACTACCATTTATGAATTATTGCAACTTGGCTTTTATGGCAAAGCTGCTGGTACCAACTCGTTGCCTGTAGCAACACTGCAGTTTTTTTAAGCAGACCAGGGAATAAATTACTTCCATTTTTTTCTGCATAAAATCATGTTAGTATTTCTAACAGCAAGAAATATCATCCATGCTAGCCTTTGAAAATTATCTGTCATTTCCATGAACTATGACAGAACTATGGAACTGCTTTCTTTTGTCTTCAGAAACAGACAACAGCAAGCCTTTTAGTTCAGGTCCCCTTTTTTTGTTTCTGCTCCAAGTCTAGAGATGGGACAGATTAGGATGTTCCTTGGCTGTGTTTGAAGCCTCTGATTTAACTTTTAGAATAACTGAGATTGCTATGCTTTCTATTCTTCCTGTACGTGGAATCCTGAATCAAAATTCAGCTTGGCTAATGTGAATTTTTTAAGCATCTGACACTGAACAGATTATTTGTATTTTGATTACATGCAGTGTTGGATATGTCCTGAGGTTTTGCTGTATCTCTTCCTGCTCTTCCCTTGTGGTTCCCTTTTTACTGAAACTTTTTTTGCAAGTTGACTTGTTATTTTTGTTCTTTTCTAAGACTTGATTTTGTGACTTCCATTGCACATCAGGACCTTTGGAGGAAGGGCTGCTTAATAGCATCTTAGAAAAGCACTTAATGCACGTGCATTGTAGAAGGGCTGTTTAAATGTGTAACACAAAATGTACTTAGTTTGTAATACCAGATAGAAGATACTGAAGTCTGTTTGATGCTACCAGTGAGTGTCCTTTTTCAGCTGAGGCTTTCTCAGGGCACTAAAGCACTGGTGATTTCTCCCCAAATAAATTTGCCTTTTCTGTTTCTTCTCTTTCCATGTTGGTACAGGGAACGTTTAACTTCACTTTTTCACTGCAGTGGCAGAGAATTTTAATTGCTTCAAAGTTCTGGTGGAACTCTTGAAATCTATCTGACCACACTTGTTCAAGACGATGAAGTTTTTTTTAAGAAATAAGCAGACCCCATAAGTAGGAGATCAAGTATAGTTGGCTGCGGCAGATTCCCCCTTTGTATAACTTGTGAAGAAAACAATAGTTTGGCTTCAGTGGAGAAATTTGTGTTCAAAACTTAGTACACTGTCTTCAGTACTTTCTAGGGCTCAGAAATGTGACTGTGTTTTTGACTGAGTTACCTTGTGTCAGCTGAATCATGATACTTTACGCCTATCTGTGGCCTGGGCAAAACATGACTTAACAGTGTCAATTAAGCCTTGTCAGGATTTCAAGAAATTTGTGCATTTTACCTTGTGTTATCATGAGCTGATAGGAGCTTCTCTGATTGTCTAAATTACTGTAGCTCAACTGACACTTGGTAAATTCCGTATGTGTCTGAGAACACACAGAATGGTTAAAAATTATGTAATTTTAATTGATAGTGTTAATGTAGCCTTTGTTTTCAACTTAGTTAGTTTTGGTGCTAGATCTTTCTATCTGGTTATTTTCAACCCTCAGGAAGAACCTAAGAAAGTTCGATTTGACTATGACCTATTCCTGCACCTTGAAGGCCATCCACCTGTAAATCACCTCCGCTGTGAAAAGCTCACATTCAACAACCCAACAGAGGAATTCAGAAGAAAGCTGCTAAAGGCAGGAGGGGTGAGTCTTGCACCCATGTCAAAAGCCATCACAATAAAGATGTTGCTTCTTGTTGCTGGTGCATGATTACTATGTGAGAAAGATTGACCTAACTGTGAAACTAAGTCAAGTGTTTTTGTAATTAACTTCATACATGAGCTTGGTACGTGTCTTTAAGTGGAATGGGTGAACAAATTATCCTGTGCCTTCCTTAAATGCCTGATACTCTGATGAAAGTAATAAGAAAATAAAGTGCGTTGCACTGAAAGAGAACTGGTTCTATATTAAGCAGAATAAATTCAGTAGTTATAAGGTAGAACAAGTCAAAACTCTGACTATAAACAAACCTGCTCAAATTTATGTAATATGTTACACAGTGTGAATCAGAAAAATGTACTGACTTCTTTATGTGTTGCCAGAAGTAAGTGATGTGAAAAAGCTAAAGGGAAATTTGCCCAGTTGAAGGGATGAGAGGGCCCAAAAGGCCAAACCTTTAGGTTTATGCTTTGCCTGTTAGTGGAAACTGTTCTGCTGCATTTCACACAATGACAGCATAATTCATTCTGTCGGGGACTATCGGAGACTCAGCCATGGGGTCTGCTCAGAATTTCACTCCTCCTTGTGAGGGTGCAAAACTCTCTGTCGGCTCGGCTCCACTGCTGGGCCATCTTCATGGGCCTGAGCCTCTCCTGTGTCATGTTGGGCTGCTGTCTCTTGCCCTTCTTCCACACACCACTGTGAAGACACTGTGTTCTGCATTCCCTCTATCAGTGCCGTGCTAATGGGAGGGAATGAAGGAGCTGTTGGATGCCTCTGAAGCCGTCCCTCCTTTGACCTGAGCCAGCCCGAGTCCTTTAGCCACTTCTTGCTGCATGAGGTCTCCAGCCCCACAGTCTCAGTAACCTCCTCTCACCTCCCACCATTTTGTTGTAAAGATCCAAACTGTAGGCAGTATGTAGATAGAGTCTGACAAGAACCAAGCAGACGGTACAGTTCCGACCCTCCCCTGGCTCCCAGGGCTGTGACCGCCTCACAAGAATCAGGGCACTGATAGCCATTGTTGCTGCCTGAGCACCTATGTTCCTGCCTGGGCTCTGGCTCACCTCACAGTCCTCCCATGCCCAGGGCATGCTCCAGAGCTGTTTTCCAGCCCTAGCCTCATGGCTGCAGGGCTCTGCCTTGTTGGGGCAGTACTTGGTATTTGGCATTTGTCCTCATTGTATTTCATGAGGTTGCTTTTAACCCATTCTTCCAGATATCTGGGTCCCTCATGCAAGCCCTGCTTGCTCTTAAGTGTCAGGTGCTTCACTTCCCAGTTGGTTGTTATCTGCAGACCTCATAACTGTTTGCCTCCTTTACCAAGTCACTAGATAGAGATGCTAAGAAAGGTTTCATGCTCTGAAATTGTAAGTGTTAATGCCAGTGCCTAATTTTATTTTGAAACAGTCATAATAAAGCAGGTGCCTTTAGACAATAGTAGATTCTGGGCTGAAGATAAGAGGGAGCTTGTGTGAGAATCTTCAGTCTGCTGAAGAGAATTTTGAAAACAAAGCAAAAACAAGTAGAATGTATAGTCTGAAAGACCCTGTTGCCCTCCTGAAGAAGAGAACTGTTACAACTATAGTTATATTGAAATAGAAGCATGAGCATTGCTTTGTATTTGTATTTATTAGGTGTGAGAGGGTATCCACATCTGGACAATGTATTGGCTTTTCAGTGTATTTGCAAATAAAACACCAAGATCATATTCTGGAAAACTTAGTGAGCCAGTGCTTTAATATTTGTTAACAACAGACTGGATAAGATTAATAAGTTTTAACCACAAGTGTAATAAATCTAAATAATGCCAGCAGGGACTTCGGGATGGGGAGTAATGGTTAAAAAGGTTAAAATAGGAAACTTCCTTTTGGTTGCTAGTTTTCTATGCCTTAAAATTTTAGTTTTCTTCAGTTAACAAAAGCAAAAATGTTGCCTAAGTGTGAACAATAAAATGTGGCATGTTTTGATCAAATTCTCTCCCTGAATATATCAGTGTGGTCATTCTTAAAATGCATTGCATCATTGCCTTTTGTCTTCTGGATTCTTCAGACTGTATGGCTTTTCCTTTTCTCCATTTCCCCAGTTTCTTTCCAAGAAATTATTACCTTCTCATGAAATTATCAGTGTTTTCTGCATCCCTCTGTGGACTTTGTGATGTGAGAGTTTATCTGATCAGCTTGGCAGAAATAATGTAATAGCATTCTGTCTTGTCCCTAAAAGTTTCTGTGAAGGGCTTACATCTCCTGGTGTTGAAAAGCCCATTACACTTTATGAAATGCTGGAAACAGGCTTTTCTTTGACTCCTGTAGAAGCCCTGAAAAGCTGACTTTCCCTTCCAAGTGTGTGAATTCAGTCTGTTGTCTGTTCTACACAGGGCATTAACTTACTTGTAACTTCCATGCTTTAGGCTGAGAAAAGCATTTACAGGATAATGAAGTATGGGATGGGGTTTGCACTTACAAGTAAGTCAAAACAATTAATACTTCTAGCTTATGGCTGTCTTCAAGAAAAAATAACAGTAAAAAGTTGCTGTATTTTGATAGGCAAGGAATCTGGCAAAATGAAGCTCATGTCCTTCAGAATGAATGAGATACCATATTAATGCAAAACACTGAGTAGCATTGAGGAAAGTCCTTTAAAATGGTGGGCTTTTGCTTACAAGCTTTTGAACAATGGTCTAAATTGCTTGATTTCTGTGCATCTCAGAACCTAGATCTGATTAGTTTTTCTCCAGTAATCTCATGAGCTGACTGGCATGAACTACAAAACATGATGATTTTGCATTGCATAAGCATATGCGTATTACAAATAGTATGCCCTTCTGGAGGGAAAAGTGCAGGCTCACCTGGTACCTGCCTGCTGCCATATTCAGTATAGGCTTGCCTCTGTGTTTGTCTGATGCCTTGAGTGGCTACCTAGAAACAGAAACTAGACAGGAATAAGGGAATAAAGGTAGGTATTTATTTGGAAGGCCTTCAAAGGTACACCCTGGGGAGCCAAAGGCTACTTCCAAAATGGACCCCAGGTTGGATGACAAGTCATGAGTTCTTCCCACTTTTATAGGTTTGGTTCATTTGCGTATCAGCATAAATTTGCCAATTAAAACCTTAGCTAATGATGAATTTCTTGAATTTCTCCACCTCTCTAGAGGCCCTAGTTTACACCTTTTGGACCTAGGACAATCTGAATGTCCTTGAATTGCAAGCTCGGAGAGGCTTTTTTATACATCTGTCTGGCGTAAGAGAACAGCAGCTAGCAGGCTACAAGAAACTTCAGAGTTACTGTACTGGTTTATAGGATTTATAATGTACTAGGCAATATAGGATTTGAAAAATGTAGCAGTTAAAACCGAAGGCATGATTCTTTCGCTGCAGAGTCCTTGAATTATCTCTTGGATGCTATCAACACCCCTTTTCACTCACACATATATCTTGTGGCGTCCCAAATGTGAACTAGCCGAAGTTACTTGCTAACTGCCACTGTTCTTTTGTCTTTCAGGCTATGAAAGTTTTTTTACCCTTTTCCATCCTTTGTGTCCAGTAAGGGATACTGGCTATCCTGTAGCTCACTTAGGAAAAGTAACATTGGGATATCACAAGTAATTGAAAAGTCAGAACTGAGCTGTAGTACAGCTTTGCAGTGCCACTCTGGCCACTTTAGTTAAGGGAAACAGGACATTTAGGGTGGTACCAATCATGTAGATTAGCTCTGTGGAATATTTGTCTCTTAGCATTTTATTTGATATCACCAGAATTGAAGCATAAATGTGCAGTCTTCATTATTAGGCGGTCACCAACTTGCTGATTTCTCTTCCAAGAGACAATTAAATTTTCAGCCCTTAGAAGAAGGATTTGATTTGGCTTCAGCTATTCTCTAATTAGGGAGGTAAACAGAAACCTTGGGTTCAGTCTTAGGCTACATCCAATTGGCAAAATTTTCCACCTTCAGAAATATATTTTCTATACTGAACTTCCTGCAGCCCCTTGAAAAAATTTAGTTATGCTCAAATCCATCTCTACCATTCACCTATTTTCAGTTGACCTATTCATGCAACTAAAAAAAGGGATGTTTACAGAAGAAATAAAACATTTTCCAATGGAAAGATTCAACCGAACCATTCACTGTTTATGTTTTATATCTTTGTATATATATGTATTCTGAATGACATTGCTTTTACAAAGGTTTGCTGTGGAAATGATGCCCCTGAGAATTTTTTGCACCATTTACTCAGTGTAGTACCTCATCATCTGTAGCTACGACGTATACATATATACTCATGTGTATTAGCACCCTGTTGCTTGAAATCCCCAAGGATACCCTGGATACAGATGATGACTTTTAGTTGATCTGTGTCTTACCAAGCAAGTCATCAAGCTACTGGTAGTGACAGAACTGTATACATGCAGTCTCCTACACAGCGCATCCTTTAGGCACAGCACGAAATTATGCTTGAGAAGGTACAGTAGGACTGAAGTTTTGATCATGTAAATACCAGTAAGCACTGACCCTTATGTGGTCATTCCTTCCTAGATTTTTCTGTTACCTTTTGTGATCAGTTTCAGCCTTAAGACATGAGAGACCCTGAGGAAAGAGGCAGCACTGTGATTGCTGAATATAGATTTCAGAAGAGAGATGACACTGGGAAATTATAGTCATTAAGAAAAACCTTCAAATTTGAAGTAGTAGATTTTGCATGTTGAATTCCATGGATTACAAATAGGGTCTGATTCCATTTATGTATTTCATATTGTCAGTAAAACCAGTTCTATGGCTTTTTTAGCTTGCATGTTTTTCAATTGCAAGAAAAAATTGGAAGTTACACCTACTCTGTTTAATTAGTTAGTAGAAACAAATTGATTTTGAAGATACTGAATGGCAGCTGCCTAATATTTTAGAGTTAAATTTTGCCACTTGAAAAAAAAGATTTGCTCAGGCAAATTGTTTGACTATAGTAACAAATAGTTTGAATAGTTACAAATAACTTAATTTCAATTCTTACATGAAAAAGTAGTGAAAATATTTTCAGTCTACATTAAGATAGCACTCATAGCACTTGCTGCAAATACATAATAAAAATGTTTGTGTTGTTTTGGAAATTTATTTGGAAGTTAAACATTTCTGCCTTTTTCGCAGGATGCTCAAAATTAGTTGTTTAATCCAGGAGTATATAGACAAAATTTAATAGCTGAATTTTCTTTCCTAAAAGGAGAAGCCCTTTCTTTACCTCTTAGGAGAGCAGTTACCACTGTGGGCAAAAATAGTAGCATTCACTGCTTTATTACAAATGCAAATGGCTGTTAATGGTTTGAGGTTTCATGTTTAGAGGATGCAGTAAATAGGTCACTTTTGGAGTAGTAATGATTCTATTTAGTGACAGGTGAGTCCTTCATTACTGCCTTCTGTAAAATTTGTTAGGAAATACAAGAGCATTGCTTCTGTAACGAGACAGCTCTTTCCTTAAAGACAGTTAATCTGTTAATGAGTCAGAAAGACAAGGAATTATTCTCAGAGGGGTGCAATTTTTAGAGGAAATTATCAAGGTAAAAATGTAGGTTTTGCATTCTGTTGTTTGAGGGTTTTTTCCTATCTTTGTGGTTTTATTGCTTAACAGCTTGAGATATGTCTTTTCAGTCAGTTGAGATGTCTGCATAGTGCCAATTCTAAAACCTATGTTCGTAATCCATGTAATGAAGATGAAATCATGGGGATTTCCCTCTTTTCTCTATCCTCCCTCTTTCCTGGCAAATTCCTCTGTGTCAGTTGGAATAGTTGGCTTCTACCCAGAACCAATCTTAGGTATAATGCTGCTCTAGGGAAGGGATTATCTTTAATCTTGTGCTTTTCATAATTAAGTAATTGAATTTTCTTAAACTACATATTACTTTACTTTCAAGCAAATAACTTAAATTTTTTTTTATATTGGTTTAAATATAAATAATAGTTGTTCAGGATGACTGTGTTTTTTAGGTAATGATTTATATTTTGGAACTTCAGCCTTAATGGGGCTTGTATTACTGCTAGGTTTTTCTTAGCAGTGTGTTACCCACTGGAATTTTGAACTCTAGGTGTACATCCCCACGTTCAGTCGCTTGTACTGGGGTCCATACTGATTTTTCATCATCATGACTTAAGCTAGTGTTGTTGTGGTCATTTAAAATCATTCCTACTTTCCCCTGATATTTCAGATGTACTCTTTAACGTTGACGGAAATGATGTGTAGGAACCTGTTCTTCATTGTAAAATGACACAGGGTGAGGCAGCCCAGAGCCACACAAAGATGTCCAATTGTCTGCTGCTGATGCATGATGAGTATAATTCATGATGAGTGCTGCTGAAATGTTGTAGTAATGGTTCATTTTCCCCAGAATTCTAATAGGTATCTCGTAGCTCTTACTGAAAATGCTGTTGGAATTTTTCTGCAGCACACTGTGGTAAAAGCTTACTGCCTGTTCTGAATATGCTGTATGAAGGTGCTTGATGAGCAGCTCAGTAAATGAAACTGCAACAGGTAACTTGGTGTGCGTCTGATTATTGCAGCTTTATTGGTGGCCTCCTTTCATTCAGGAAAATGAAAAATTAGGAGACAGACAATAGGTTTTTGATAGTGGCTTATTCACCTGGAGGAGTGCTAATGTGCATTAATAAGGCAATTATGTTGGTCTGGACCTGTGACAGCTCACGCAGTTCCTGACTGTGTACATATGTGTGTGGGGTGGTAGATCTGTGACTCCTATGCTTCAGGGCTGGCATGATCACAAATTAGTTTGGTTTGGAAGGAACCCTTACAGGTTATCTAGTCCAACTCCCCTGCCCTGGCAGAGACACCTCCAACTAGATCATGCTGCCCAGAGCCCCACCCACCTGACCTTCAGTGTTCCCAGGGGTGGGGCTTCCACCACCTTTCTGCACAATGTGTTCCAGTGGTTCACCACCCTCATTGTAAAAAACTTCATTGTTATAGCTAGTCTAAATTTACCCTATCTAAGTTTAAAACGATTATCCCTTGTCCTATTGCAACAGTCACTACTAAAAAGTCATCCTTCAGTTCTCATGTAGCCCTCCTTTAAGTACTGAAAGGCTGCTGTAAACTCTCCCCAGAGCTTCTCTTCTCCAGGCTGAACAGTGCCAACTCTTTCAGCCTGTTCTCATAGGAAGGGTGCTCCATTCCTGTAATCGTGTTTGTTTATGGACTGGCTCCTCTGGACTGGCTCCAACAGGTCCATGTCCTTCCTGTTCTAGGGATCCCAGAACGGGACACACAACTGCAGGTGGGGTCTCACCAGAGCAGAGCAGAGGGACAGAATCCCTTCCCTTGCCATGTTGCCCACGCTGCTTTGGATGCAGCCCAGGACACGCTTGGCTTTCTGAGCTGCAAGTGCTCATTGCTGGGTCATGTCCAGACTCTTGTCCATCAGCACCCCAAATCCTTCTCAGCAGGGCTACTCTCCATCTGTGCATCCCACAGCCTAGATTGGTTGCCCTGGCCTGAGTGCAGCACCTTGCAGTTGTGTGCATTTGTAAAAATGGAAAATCAAAGAAAACCAGCTTTCATGGAACAATTTAAGATTGTTCCTCATTCCTCATGTTATAAGGACATGAAAAGCAAGATTTTGTTTTGAAAGTGAGTTGTTTTTCTTGGGTACATGGGTACTCCAAGTTGTCAAGCATGTATTGGTAGATAAATGTCTTCAAAACGTCAATTTTTTTTTTTTAAGGAGACTTCAGAATCGATTGTTGGTAGGTTTAGTACAAGCTGTTACAATTCACAAGGTGTTACAATTTTGTAATTTTCCCCAAATTGCTGGCGAAGGAATAGTGGAAGAGGGTTCCTTGTTATATGGTGGTAATTGGTTGTTCCCTGATCCATTCCTTTGTTCAGAAGTGATGGAACTACAGAAATTAAATACATGGCAGTTTTTCTTTCCATAGCACTCAGTTGTCTTGAGTAGCAAATTGGAATGCCCTTAGAAAT
>VYZQ01059210.1:0-14865 GCA_013400655.1 Mystacornis crossleyi
GGGAGCCGCTCGGCCGCGGCCTGGGCGGCGGCGGAGCTGTGCTGGCTCGGCCTTCGCCCGGGCCGGAGCGCGGCGGGGTCGGGCCGTGCGGACGCACATGGCCCTGGTCATTGGCCACCGCAGCAGGGTCGGTCCTCGCCGTGTTGAGCCCCACTGTGCACGGCAGGTCGGTCCTGCCCGGCCCCTCGGCTGTCCCGCATGTCGCAGACGCTCCGGGACCCGGCCGGAGAAGGAGCTCGCTCTTGTCACCCGTACGAAGGGCCGGCGTGCGATCCATGTAGGGCACCTCTAGTTAGCTCAAGTCAAGCAATTGCACGTCAGGAAGTGCAGGAAACACGCCAGTTATCACTGTCAGAAGCGATGCTTCACCAGCTGCCCTTGGCAGTGTGCTGGGTACGGCACGGTGAGCACTGATGGGCACTAGGCCGTGCTCGTGTGTGCATCCAGAGGGATGGAGGTGATGTGGAGTGCCACTCGGTGAACTGAACTGTGTTGTCTCTAGCATTTGGTGTGTCTGCTGAAATGGGCTTCTGGAGAGCTTGCTTGTCACAACATATGCTACCACATATGCCCCAGCGTTTGTGGGTAGCTGAGTGGTTTTGTGATGCTACAGAAGCTTGAAAAAGCTGTGAAGCCACAAGAGTCCCACAAGAAGGGGAGCATGACCCATTCCCTTATCTTTTATCACTACCCTTGCAGGGCAGTGTGTGTTATGAGCAAGATAAATTGCTATGAGGAGTAGAGTCCAGGCAGACTGGCTTTCTGCTGCTGAGCCCAGCCTGAGGAGTCTTGTCTAGACTACGTTCCTCCTTCTGGATTTTGGTAGCTTGAACTCCACTGACTGGGAGTTTTTATTTGTTTGTGTTTTGTCTTGCTTTAATTGTGGCCCTAGTTCCAAAACCTGGGTAACTGCTGCTGCAGGTTGCTACCTGTGGAAGAAATTACTTCTTAAATTTGTGTAGATTATCAAATTACTACCAGCTAAACTGAGTAGCTCTCTATCAAAATACATGTTGGTAGCCAAGAAGAAGCAAACCAGTCATGTCTGTTTCCTTGTAAGAATAAAGAAACACGGATGATTTTGACCTGATTGTAAGCGAAGTCTTGTAATTGCTTAATCATTGTCAGGTGGAAAAAGGATTAGCTCTGGGTTTGAATCTGGAGTCCTATGTGATGTAATTGTTAAGCTTATTGTTGACTAAATTATGCATATTTGTGTGTCTGTTTTAGCGATGTTTAAAGTCTGCCACAGAGAGCACTGAAGTTATGTGAGACTCTGGAAGCCACTTCTCTGAAAGTGCCTGGGAAGGGGAGGGAGGGAGCATTGGTTCAGAAACATGTGACTATTTAAACCTCAAGGTAGCAGCAGTCATAATCTGTATCAGGTCATGCCTAAGTACATATTTAGGTGTGTCATGTGGGAAGAGCCTGTTGTTTAGATTAGTTCTAATTTAAGTTCAGCTGTATGCAGTTATACAATTTGCTTAGATTGTGGGAGCTCTTAAAATTCAGTTGTTTGTCAGTCAGGCATGATGTTCTGAAAATCCAAATCTTGATACTGCTTTCAAGATGCTGACTAGCCAAAAAAATGTCCTGGGAAAACTATTAGGATGACGGTAAAAATCCTTAGAACTGGCTTAGGAAGCAGCATAATGAGTAGTAGAAGAAAGGTATTTCCTGGTTCTGTGGCAAGGCTTTCTTGCAATAGATGTTAATGACCATATTCTTTCTGTGCAGTACTCTTAAAACTGTTCGCAAAGTATTCTGTGAGGCATCTTGAACATCACAAATTAAATGTTATAGCCTCATTTTAATACCTTCAAGTAGAACTTTAGGTAAATGCAAGTTTGTTTTGCTTAAATGGTTGGTAAGCCTTGTCTGAGGGGCTTATTTTCACAGTAAGCTCATACACTAAACTTAGTCTGTGGACTGCTGTGGCTTGGGAAAGCTTGAAGCCACAATGAAAGGAAGAAGGGAAATAAGGATGAAATACAGTGAAAGTGAAATGTGACATTAACCCCTTCCCTCCCCCTTATCACTGTTAAATTATGCACTTCTTTGAATTCTGTGATTTGTTTTCTTCTAAGCTTTTTGTATGTAAAGTAGTGAGGGGATTTGATCCACAGCAAGAATCTTAATTTATTTGGGGGGAATGTTAGTCTGATACTTCTGTATCATGATGTTTACTTTCTGGAAGCTCTTAATTAGCTTAGGCTGTTACATGTTGCATTGTGTAGCATTTATACACCAGCAGTGGTTAAAATAATTTATTTTGCTAGCTAGACCTTACCTGCTGAAATGTTTTCCAGCCTTCCTTAACTGTGCACCAGTACCTAAATGGATGAAAATATTTGGTTTAAGTAAACCTCTATGTATTTCAACTCCATAAGAATTTATCCCTCCTGTCAGGAGAAGGGGAGTGAAGTACTAAAGTGCTGAAACCTCTAAGAGCCTGAGGAGGAGGTGACCTTAAAGACCACTCACTAGTACTTGTAGGAAGCATCCTTGTTTGAGAAACTGTTTTGGGAGCTTTGTATTTGCTGTTAATGTTCTCCCTCCCTCTCCTTGTAACTGCTGATGGTTCACTGAACAGCATTTGCACTTTGTTCTAGGGCTTGCTTTGAGTAGCTCAGGGCTGCATCAGAGAACGTAGTGCAGCTTCAGTAGTGGTAAGACAAAAAATGACACTTCTTAGAAATCCACCAGGGTGGTTGCAAAACCTGTGAGAATTGGGAATCTAGTGTCTACCCTGTTGTGAAAAGAGAATGCAGCTTGTTCCTTGGCTAATGACAAGCAAGATGATCCTGAATATGTGGGAGTAACTGGATAGAAGTGGGAAGCTCGGCTGTTGAAGGATGATCCATACATATTGAAATGTGCTTCCTCTGGAGGAAAGGAACAAGTGACTGGGGAGAGTCAAGCCCTCATGTCTGGGATGAGTAAAGATGTGTCCACATCAAATGTTGGTGCAAGTGCACTCTTAAAATATAGAGAGAACCTTTTTACAACTTCTCATGAGGGAGCTCAGTTCTGCAGTTTGAGATGGGGCTCATCAGAAGCTGCGCGAGGATCTGGTGCAGCCCCATGTGCTTGGTACTGCCCAGGGCTGCATGGTGTGGGGGAGGCCTGTCCAAAAGGAGGGTGGGAGCGATGGTAGCAGGGCCCGAGCTGCCAGGCTTTGAAAATGCTTGGGGGCTGTTGGGTAGAGGCAAGACCCAAGCTGTGAGATCCTATGCCAGCTCTTAACCCTTCAGTGGAAGAAATGTGTGCCTGGAAGGAAGATGCGGAAAGAAATTATCGTTTTCTTGGAATGCTCATGACCCCTCCTTTCCAGACTGATGTTCTGGGATGATAAAACTTAGTTTTTCACTGATTGCTAGTAAGCCTTGAACTGACTGATGTGAATTCACCTCTCTGTAATCTGATAATTCAGAAGTGCTACTCTGGCATATTTCAGTTTCATGGAAATCAGTACAAGCTGAACCTGAATCTAAAAGGGGTAGGAATAGATTTACTTATTTACTCCCTCGTGGTGAGCAAGGTGCACTGGAATGTTTTTCATAGGATGCTCAACACTTATGCTTTAGGTTTTCTAAATGCTCAGAAACAGAAATGATATTCTGTTTTTGTTTTGAGGTGAATGCTAATGTAGAACTCAAGTTCATATTGTAACTTCTGCCCAGAAGCAGAGTAACCTGAGGAGTAATAGCACTGGTAAAACAGGGACTGGAGTGGTAACTTGAGTTTTTGGACTGAGATTATTTAAATTCCACTGTTAGATTCCTGTTTGCTTGTAACGTGCTCTAACACATGCTTACTTTTGGCTGTTCCTTGTGTGTGGGGGAAGCTGTAAAAAAACCCCTTAATTTAGAACTGGGGACAATTGCTTCCTTTTACTTTTTTATTTGTGAAGCTGTGTAGTTTGCTAGAATGATACATTCTGATGAAGTTTGTATGTGTATTTCTCTGCTGCTATGAGATAAAAGATCTGTTAGTTGAGTAATGAGTTGCTTCTCATTTACTCATTATTTTGAGCACTTCAGCAAATATCAAGTTATTGGTTTACTAAGCCTTAGTTGTTCCTGTTGTAGATATTGCGAGCTAAGTTGATGTTGTCATGTGAGACTTGACAGTATTGGTAAAGTAAAATTGAGTGAATTTATGCTTCTTGTTGTGCTAATAGATCTGGTGTTGAAGGTTTTGGAGAACATGGCGTTCTGCTTCCTTGAAGCTGGACGTGTGTGGAGAGGACACTGAGGTACTTGATGTTAGTATCCCGGTGTAACATCCTAACTGGCTCTCCTGGAGACATTTCAGGTTACTGAACAAAGCTAATAATTTTTACTAACTTTGGTAGCTGTTTTTACTTTGTTCTGCTGAATTATCATTAAAATGCCATGATGAAAACACAGAATATTATGCTGCTCAGCATTGACTATGTAGTGTTTGTATACACAGTCCCTCATTCTGTTATGAAAGGCATTTTCTTTGCAGTATGTTTTGTTAAGTCTTTAGTAGGGATGTAGCAGGATGTTGAGAAGATGATGTGCCTAAGGTTTGAGTAAATAGTTGTAGAAGTTGAATGTGGACATGAGGTAACTGCCAAGTAACAATGCAAATACAATGACATCATCTGCTCTCATGGCTGTTTGTCTAAATTTCAAAGTACTTCTTAAAAGGAACCGAAACCTGCAAGTTCTGGAAAAGGTCCCTCACTTGTTCATCTCTAAAGGAAAACACCATCAATGACAAAATGAACTGTCAGAATTTATTCCAATTCACTATTTTCAGTACCAAAAGTAATTAGGCTTCATTTCCAGTGTTTTAGAGAAAACAGTGACATGCTTAGATTCCATGTTTTTCACTTGAGCTGTCCTTTGTACCATAGTTATATCATTAGAATTATCAGTCTGCTTTTGATCTAGAAAGGATTTTTCTGTTGTAAGATTATGATGATTGGGTTTTTTTAAACTGTAACATAATGCTTATTAGATTGTCTGATCCAGCTAGCTTCTGTTCTTCCAGCAATTTGGGCTATTTCTATGTTTACAGGCATGAAGCCGTACACTGAAGTGATTCAATTTAAACCTTTTACATAACATTAGTACATGAGTATTGCTTTACTGCTCAGCATGATAGAATTTAGTAAACTTCATAGTGAATATAGCTTACAGTAGTTTTTAATGAGCATTCTGTTAAGCATTAATCAGGTCTGGTAATGTGTATAAGGCTTTGTGCATTTTCTGTTTTCTCAGTAAATCTAAAGCTGTCCAAGGTGCGACTAGAAGAGTAAGTCTGTGTCACCCCTAAGTTAAATTAGGTTGAAGCTGGATGTTGTGTTCTGCCAACAAACTCTTAATGGAGAATTCTAATGTGTTCCTAGAGTTACAGCAATGCATTAGCCAGTATTTTCAGATGCATTTAACTTTTGAGATGGAAAGAAATTGACTTAATCTCAAAAATGCCTGAGCTTTGGGGAAGCTTTAATGTACTCTCTTGAATATGTAGACTAAATTCCTTTGGTTTGGTGTTGGGTTTTTTTGGTGGTTTTTTTGTTTGTTTGTTTTTGGGGGGGGTTGTTTGGTTTTTTGGGGTTTTTTTGTGTGTGTGTTGGGGTTTTTTTGTTTGTTTGTTTTTTGTGGTGGTGGGGTTTGTTTGTTTGTATGACTTAAATTATTTCTACATCCACACTTCTGTCTCACTGGAGAATGCTGTGGGGAGTTGATGGAGGGCCAAGAGAATATAGTAACTAAACTGTCTTAGGTAATAAGTATTCCACCTGTTGTTTTTCATACCCACATTTTAATCAGATATGCTAGCTATCCCCTAATGAGATGTTGAACAGCTGCAGGGATAAGAGAGAAAAGGGAAGGAAACTGAGAGCTGAGATTCTCAAAACAGTACTGGTGTGGCCAGTGGGGGTTGTTTCCTGCTGTGTAGGAACATGCATGTGGGGAGCAGTTCAGAGTTCCCATCTGCTCTGCTCAAGAAGGGTGACAAATTCCCACATGAACTAGAAGTTTTACCTTCCTTTTTGGGGTGGAGCATGTCGATGGCACCCTAGGTACATTACAGTAACTGAAATGCCAGAATTCAGTGTTTGAATGCAGTTTCTTTTCAGTCCTTGCTGGAGCTCCAAGTGTGATTCAACCCTGTCAGTAGTTCTGTAATAAAAGAATGTGTGGCTTCAGCTACGTGTTTAAAAATAGTTATTTGTGGTGTGTAACTCATGAACCAGGAACTGAAGATTATAATTTCAAGCTCTTTCTGTAATGGTCCATCAGTAATGATTCTTAAAGTTCTCCAGTTGTTGATGGGTTTTTTTCAGGTGCAGGCAGTGATTTAAGAGATCAGACGGACAGCAAGCTTCATGTGGTCAGGCTTTCTGTGGGAACTTCTCCTCACATAAATCTCTTCCACTTGTTTTGCCAGGGAATGAAGTGTTACTTTAAATTTCTTTCTGGACAAAGCTTATCAGTTAGGGGTTTTTTGATTTGGAAAGTGTGTCAAGACATGTAATCTACCCTCCCAGTTTCATTATGTCCACTATCACCTCTAGTAGATGTTTGTCTGACACATTCTTGGAGATTTACAACATGAGAGACCTGATAGCTTTGCCAAGCAATCTAAACCATGTGTTTATCTTCCCTTTCGAAAGGTATTCCTGCTCTGTAACCTAAGCCTGTTTTCTTCAGTTAAGGCCTTCTTAGATGTGGGGGAAATGCCCCTCACTGAAAGCTTGATCCACCTGTGGGGAAAAAAGTCCTTACCTGCTTCATGCAGTTTCTTAATTATAAACATCATGGCCTTCCATGGATTGGATTCTGCTTACCGGGCTCCTTTGCCTTTCTTACTTCAGGCTCTTCTCCAGTCAGTTCATCTCCTGTGATGAGGATGGGAACATCCCAAAAAAAGGCATGTGGGACTCTAGTCTCGCTGCGGCAAACTATTTTGCAGGTTGCACATGTGTACATACAGCCCTGCTTGGTGCTTGACTTATACTAAGTTGTATTTAGTTATATATACTCATTTGTCACTGAGTCATGTTTGGACTGCAAGCTGCAGTCATTAAGACGTACTTGGAACTGTGACCTAGCCAGATGTTCAGCAGGCAATATTTTTTGTAGCTAACTAGTCCTGCTAATAAAGGTGTCTCTCAGTCCTACTGTTGTGTGGATCAGCAATGAGGTATCTGTGTTCTTGCAGCAGACCTGCCACAGGGCTTGTGCTGCCTCTTCTCCTTCCCCCAGCACTGGCTGAGGAAGAAGCCCACAGCTTGAACTTGGACTGCAGCTGCCTGCCAAGAAATCTTTATAGTAATCATGTGGTGGAATTACTGGTAATCATCCTGTTTACCCAGACACTGTGGTAGGACAGATCATGGATTATAGAATTGGTTGGTCTGGGTTGGAAGGGACCTTAAAGCTCATCTCATTCCACCTCCCTGCCATGGGCAGAGACACCTTCCACTATCCCAAGTTGCTCCAGGCTCTCTCCAGCCTGGCCTGGGATACTTCCAGGGGTGGGGCAGCCACAGCTTCTCTGGGCAACCTGTGCCAGGGCCTCCCCACTCTCACAGGGAACAATTTCTTCCTTAGGTTTAATCCAAATCCACCCTCTTCTAGTGGGAAGCCATTTCCCCTTGTCCTGTCATTCCAAGCCCTTGTCCAAAGTCTCTCTCCAGTCCGTTGAGGTACTGGGAAGGTGCAAGGTGGTCACCCTGGAGCCCTCCCTTCCCCCTTCAGCTCTCTGCCTGTCTCCAGAGCAGAGGGGCTCCAGCCCTTGGAGCACCTTTGTCCTTCTCTGAACTTAATGCAGCAGCTCTGTGTCCTTGTGCTGGGACCCCAGGCCTGGAGGGAGCTCTGCAGGAGGAGGGATCTCACCTGAGCGGGGCAGAGGCACAGATTCCCCTCCCTTGACCTGCTGCCCATGAAGGGGGATGAGCCCATGGCATGGCTGGCTTTCAAAGCTTCAGATGCAGGTTGCTGGCTCACGTTGAGCTTGGATTATGGTGGACTTCTTCTAGGTTTGCAGTCTTTATTTACTCAACTTGGCTTGTCTTCTGAAGTTGTCAATGAGTAAACATTTTCTTCCCCATTGTGTTAGCAAACTGCATAGCTGTGCTGATATGGGAGCACTGAATAAGTAATCTTTCATAGAAGCTCTTGGTCTTATTGTATGCTTTGAAAATNTTCATGTGGTCAGGCTTTCTGTGGGAACTTCTCCTCACATAAATCTCTTCCACTTGTTTTGCCAGGGAATGAAGTGTTACTTTAAATTTCTTTCTGGACAAAGCTTATCAGTTAGGGGTTTTTTGATTTGGAAAGTGTGTCAAGACATGTAATCTACCCTCCCAGTTTCATTATGTCCACTATCACCTCTAGTAGATGTTTGTCTGACACATTCTTGGAGATTTACAACATGAGAGACCTGATAGCTTTGCCAAGCAATCTAAACCATGTGTTTATCTTCCCTTTCGAAAGGTATTCCTGCTCTGTAACCTAAGCCTGTTTTCTTCAGTTAAGGCCTTCTTAGATGTGGGGGAAATGCCCCTCACTGAAAGCTTGATCCACCTGTGGGGAAAAAAGTCCTTACCTGCTTCATGCAGTTTCTTAATTATAAACATCATGGCCTTCCATGGATTGGATTCTGCTTACCGGGCTCCTTTGCCTTTCTTACTTCAGGCTCTTCTCCAGTCAGTTCATCTCCTGTGATGAGGATGGGAACATCCCAAAAAAAGGCATGTGGGACTCTAGTCTCGCTGCGGCAAACTATTTTGCAGGTTGCACATGTGTACATACAGCCCTGCTTGGTGCTTGACTTATACTAAGTTGTATTTAGTTATATATACTCATTTGTCACTGAGTCATGTTTGGACTGCAAGCTGCAGTCATTAAGACGTACTTGGAACTGTGACCTAGCCAGATGTTCAGCAGGCAATATTTTTTGTAGCTAACTAGTCCTGCTAATAAAGGTGTCTCTCAGTCCTACTGTTGTGTGGATCAGCAATGAGGTATCTGTGTTCTTGCAGCAGACCTGCCACAGGGCTTGTGCTGCCTCTTCTCCTTCCCCCAGCACTGGCTGAGGAAGAAGCCCACAGCTTGAACTTGGACTGCAGCTGCCTGCCAAGAAATCTTTATAGTAATCATGTGGTGGAATTACTGGTAATCATCCTGTTTACCCAGACACTGTGGTAGGACAGATCATGGATTATAGAATTGGTTGGTCTGGGTTGGAAGGGACCTTAAAGCTCATCTCATTCCACCTCCCTGCCATGGGCAGAGACACCTTCCACTATCCCAAGTTGCTCCAGGCTCTCTCCAGCCTGGCCTGGGATACTTCCAGGGGTGGGGCAGCCACAGCTTCTCTGGGCAACCTGTGCCAGGGCCTCCCCACTCTCACAGGGAACAATTTCTTCCTTAGGTTTAATCCAAATCCACCCTCTTCTAGTGGGAAGCCATTTCCCCTTGTCCTGTCATTCCAAGCCCTTGTCCAAAGTCTCTCTCCAGTCCGTTGAGGTACTGGGAAGGTGCAAGGTGGTCACCCTGGAGCCCTCCCTTCCCCCTTCAGCTCTCTGCCTGTCTCCAGAGCAGAGGGGCTCCAGCCCTTGGAGCACCTTTGTCCTTCTCTGAACTTAATGCAGCAGCTCTGTGTCCTTGTGCTGGGACCCCAGGCCTGGAGGGAGCTCTGCAGGAGGAGGGATCTCACCTGAGCGGGGCAGAGGCACAGATTCCCCTCCCTTGACCTGCTGCCCATGAAGGGGGATGAGCCCATGGCATGGCTGGCTTTCAAAGCTTCAGATGCAGGTTGCTGGCTCACGTTGAGCTTGGATTATGGTGGACTTCTTCTAGGTTTGCAGTCTTTATTTACTCAACTTGGCTTGTCTTCTGAAGTTGTCAATGAGTAAACATTTTCTTCCCCATTGTGTTAGCAAACTGCATAGCTGTGCTGATATGGGAGCACTGAATAAGTAATCTTTCATAGAAGCTCTTGGTCTTATTGTATGCTTTGAAAATNAGAGATCAGACGGACAGCAAGCTTCATGTGGTCAGGCTTTCTGTGGGAACTTCTCCTCACATAAATCTCTTCCACTTGTTTTGCCAGGGAATGAAGTGTTACTTTAAATTTCTTTCTGGACAAAGCTTATCAGTTAGGGGTTTTTTGATTTGGAAAGTGTGTCAAGACATGTAATCTACCCTCCCAGTTTCATTATGTCCACTATCACCTCTAGTAGATGTTTGTCTGACACATTCTTGGAGATTTACAACATGAGAGACCTGATAGCTTTGCCAAGCAATCTAAACCATGTGTTTATCTTCCCTTTCGAAAGGTATTCCTGCTCTGTAACCTAAGCCTGTTTTCTTCAGTTAAGGCCTTCTTAGATGTGGGGGAAATGCCCCTCACTGAAAGCTTGATCCACCTGTGGGGAAAAAAGTCCTTACCTGCTTCATGCAGTTTCTTAATTATAAACATCATGGCCTTCCATGGATTGGATTCTGCTTACCGGGCTCCTTTGCCTTTCTTACTTCAGGCTCTTCTCCAGTCAGTTCATCTCCTGTGATGAGGATGGGAACATCCCAAAAAAAGGCATGTGGGACTCTAGTCTCGCTGCGGCAAACTATTTTGCAGGTTGCACATGTGTACATACAGCCCTGCTTGGTGCTTGACTTATACTAAGTTGTATTTAGTTATATATACTCATTTGTCACTGAGTCATGTTTGGACTGCAAGCTGCAGTCATTAAGACGTACTTGGAACTGTGACCTAGCCAGATGTTCAGCAGGCAATATTTTTTGTAGCTAACTAGTCCTGCTAATAAAGGTGTCTCTCAGTCCTACTGTTGTGTGGATCAGCAATGAGGTATCTGTGTTCTTGCAGCAGACCTGCCACAGGGCTTGTGCTGCCTCTTCTCCTTCCCCCAGCACTGGCTGAGGAAGAAGCCCACAGCTTGAACTTGGACTGCAGCTGCCTGCCAAGAAATCTTTATAGTAATCATGTGGTGGAATTACTGGTAATCATCCTGTTTACCCAGACACTGTGGTAGGACAGATCATGGATTATAGAATTGGTTGGTCTGGGTTGGAAGGGACCTTAAAGCTCATCTCATTCCACCTCCCTGCCATGGGCAGAGACACCTTCCACTATCCCAAGTTGCTCCAGGCTCTCTCCAGCCTGGCCTGGGATACTTCCAGGGGTGGGGCAGCCACAGCTTCTCTGGGCAACCTGTGCCAGGGCCTCCCCACTCTCACAGGGAACAATTTCTTCCTTAGGTTTAATCCAAATCCACCCTCTTCTAGTGGGAAGCCATTTCCCCTTGTCCTGTCATTCCAAGCCCTTGTCCAAAGTCTCTCTCCAGTCCGTTGAGGTACTGGGAAGGTGCAAGGTGCTCACCCTGGAGCCCTCCCTCCCCCCTTCAGCTCTCTGCCTGTCTCCAGAGCAGAGGGGCTCCAGCCCTTGGAGCACCTTTGTCCTTCTCTGAACTTAATGCAGCAGCTCTGTGTCCTTGTGCTGGGACCCCAGGCCTGGAGGGAGCTCTGCAGGAGGAGGGATCTCACCTGAGCGGGGCAGAGGCACAGATTCCCCTCCCTTGACCTGCTGCCCATGAAGGGGGATGAGCCCATGGCATGGCTGGCTTTCAAAGCTTCAGATGCAGGTTGCTGGCTCACGTTGAGCTTGGATTATGGTGGACTTCTTCTAGGTTTGCAGTCTTTATTTACTCAACTTGGCTTGTCTTCTGAAGTTGTCAATGAGTAAACATTTTCTTCCCCATTGTGTTAGCAAACTGCATAGCTGTGCTGATATGGGAGCACTGAATAAGTAATCTTTCATAGAAGCTCTTGGTCTTATTGTATGCTTTGAAAATGTATGGACCATTTTGTCTGGAACTATGCAGGAAAACTGCTCAAGGCACTTACCTGCCACTGCCAGACTTCAGTGGTTCAGGCTGGGGTTGTCCAAGCTCTAAGTAACTGGTGATAACTTTATAGTGGAAATGACTTGTAGCTTTAACTGCTTGTGNTTAGGTTTAATCCAAATCCACCCTCTTCTAGTGGGAAGCCATTTCCCCTTGTCCTGTCATTCCAAGCCCTTGTCCAAAGTCTCTCTCCAGTCCGTTGAGGTACTGGGAAGGTGCAAGGTGGTCACCCTGGAGCCCTCCCTTCCCCCTTCAGCTCTCTGCCTGTCTCCAGAGCAGAGGGGCTCCAGCCCTTGGAGCACCTTTGTCCTTCTCTGAACTTAATGCAGCAGCTCTGTGTCCTTGTGCTGGGACCCCAGGCCTGGAGGGAGCTCTGCAGGAGGAGGGATCTCACCTGAGCGGGGCAGAGGCACAGATTCCCCTCCCTTGACCTGCTGCCCATGAAGGGGGATGAGCCCATGGCATGGCTGGCTTTCAAAGCTTCAGATGCAGGTTGCTGGCTCACGTTGAGCTTGGATTATGGTGGACTTCTTCTAGGTTTGCAGTCTTTATTTACTCAACTTGGCTTGTCTTCTGAAGTTGTCAATGAGTAAACATTTTCTTCCCCATTGTGTTAGCAAACTGCATAGCTGTGCTGATATGGGAGCACTGAATAAGTAATCTTTCATAGAAGCTCTTGGTCTTATTGTATGCTTTGAAAATGTATGGACCATTTTGTCTGGAACTATGCAGGAAAACTGCTCAAGGCACTTACCTGCCACTGCCAGACTTCAGTGGTTCAGGCTGGGGTTGTCCAAGCTCTAAGTAACTGGTGATAACTTTATAGTGGAAATGACTTGTAGCTTTAACTGCTTGTGTTTGTTTTTAGCTCTCTAAGGGAACTCTGCTTGTGCCTTATTAGAAGGAGGGACCAGAACCCAGCTCAGTTACCAGGTTGTAGATCAGTTGACAGCATGGCTGAAATTCAAAGGCTATCTGGAATCGATGGGAATTGGGTGTATGTTTTTCCACTCCCTTGAACTGCTGCACAGTGAGCTCACACTGAGCAGACACTGTGCTAGGAATAATTCTGCATTGGAGGAAAGAGGGGGTTACTAATTGTGTATGGGTGATGTGCTAAAATTAAAGTAGCTCTAGCTGTGCTCACCCTTTCTTCGTATATACAGCTGAAATTGCATAAGGAAATTTTACAGCTTCTGTTGATTACTAAGAGAAGCTGCATGAGGGGAAAGATACAGCAAGCTTGTTATTTAAGCATTTGTATGCCTGTTGATCTCAATTCTTGTTAAAAAAAAAGAAATTCTGAAGTTATTGCAGGAGGGACCTGGTAGGGGTTTTCCCTCCCTTGTGTCTAGGATGTGTTGTAGAGAATTGGAATTGAGGAAGCAAGCAGTTGAGGTTCCAGTAACCTAGGAATCATCTCTTCTAGGGCACTGTGACACCTAGTGATAGCATTTCCAATGTTTTCAGGTTGGATTTTCACTCTCTTTTGCTTTCTGGTTAGCCAAATGTTTCTTACCAGCCTGACCTCAAATGACTAAGACTCTTTTCATGGGGGATGACCACAAATGGTGATAAATTTCATGGTAGCTTTTTAATTATGACATAGCTATTCATATCTCCTTAATGTACCTCTCTAGCTTTCCCTGGAAAGTTGAGGATTGCCTTACACGAGGGCTTCTGTTACAACTGTCTGGGTGTCTCATTGATGTCAGTAATCCTTACGCAGGTGAGTTTTAAGACTTTCATGGGCACAGTACAAAAGCATCAATGTCCTGTGGTGCAGTAGAATCTGCTGTAAAAAAGCTGTTGTCTCTTGGCTTGTTGTAGATCTCAGCAGCAGAAGTTCATTTGTATATCAAAGCAGTAATAATTTCGATCTTAACTTCTCCTCTCCAATATTCACAGTTAGACTCCAACAACTGGAAGGCTTAAGGAGACATTAGGGATAACTGTGTTTGGAAATGTATAATCATGAAAAATATTCTGTCTGAATAACTTTTAGGTAACTGTAGTTAATAATTAAACAATGCCATTGGCCGCTTAGATCAAGACCTGAAACTGCTTTTTGCTTGTGGACAAGGAGAATCAAACTGCCCCCATATATTCCCAAGTATTATGTTTTAGCAGATACCACATATGATACATCAACCATTCTCCATATTTTAGAACATCTCCTTGGAATATCTGAAGTCCATATGGCTGTGTATGATGAAGATATCTTGAAAAATCCCTTTTATTTGGCCATTCAGAAACGACGTCCTGATCTATGCAGCAAAGTTGCAGAACTCCATGGTATTGTAAGTATAAAAAAATGTATTTAAAAGCTGCTTAGTAAATAGTAGCTATTTGAATTTAAATAATATGTCTGCTAGGAAACATGTAAAGATTAGTTCAAGCCTACAAAACTTGGAAATGAAGCAGAACAATTTTTAGTTTCAGTTGCACATTATTTACTTATATGAACCTCTTGATATATTGCAAGGTAATAAAAAGCTAAGGTTGGCATTGTTTCTAAACTCTGCAGGAAACTGATTTTCTTTTCTATGTACTGAAGTTACGTGTTCTCGCAAGTTTATAACGTAAATGGGATTGACCTTTTGAGATGCCTGGTGAACAAGCAGTTACTCATTTGACAGCATTTTATGTAGCAAAATAAAGCTATTAAACTGACCTGGAATAGAAACTCCAGTCCTTAATATTTACTAATCTGGGTATTTTGCAATTAATCTTCATTCACAATTAAGTGTGTAGAGACTCCATTAAACATGGATGTTATTGTTACCTGATGATAAAATTTGTTTCTTTCTGATTAAGAATTTGTCCCAAATTGCTGATCTGTTGGGGTGAACACAAGATGGTTTTTTTCTTTCTGATGGATTTTCATTTTACTTTGAAAATATACTTTCCTTTTTTATTAGCTGCTTAATTTCAAGTCATTTGTGTGACTG
>VYZQ01059215.1:0-12804 GCA_013400655.1 Mystacornis crossleyi
AAAATATTTTAAACTGACCAGCCCTCTGTCCTGTTTCAAATTTAAGGATTTGTGTCTATTTCCATTACTGCTCAACTTGGCATCTTGGCTGGAGTTCCTCAGTGTTATTCATGATTATTTGTTCTCTGGCCTTCGTATAGGACTGCATTTTGCTGATGTTGTCAGCAATGACTATTACTGAGATCTATCAAAAAAACTTTGTTACAATACCTTCATCTTAGCATACTTGCAACTTGGCCAAATATTCCTTAGCCTTTACTTCGCCTTTTAGGCTACAATTTACCATGAGATGATATTGGGCTCACTTAATTTCTTTTTGCAAAAGTTACAGCCAAAACAGTTTAGCCATTTCCAAGAAAATGCTGGAGAAAATACATTGTGTTGCAATGTTAAAACAACCCTGGCAACCTTTCTTTGAGTAAATGTGTACTGTCCATACTTTGGAGCAAGGAGTTGAAATTTGTTCAGAGTACTGTGGCCTTTTGGTCAGGAAAGTGCGCCTTCCTGTCTTCATGAAATTTTTTGACATAATGTTTTGGAAACTCTGAATTTAGATGTGCAGAAGATTTACTCTTTGGCACTAGGCAGCAAAAATCAACTTAAATGGCATTCTGTCACAGTTTTGACTGCTCTGGGCATGCAGTGTTTCACTAAACTACTTTGTGTACCTAGGAATTACATGCCCTCACAGCAAAATTTCAAATCTGCTGTTTTTTGTGTGTACCAGGTGAACAAAAGGGAAGATAATTATTTCAGAGAGCAGGTGGACACAAAGACTTAAGAGAAGTTGTTGAAACAAGATGGACAATATCAAGATGGAAACAGGTTAAAAAAATTAATCTTTAGAAGTGATTTGTAAAAGTGTCAGCACATGCAAATAAAAACTGCACTGAAAGCCGAGGAGAGAATGCAAAGGAAGAATCCTTCTAAGACATTCCAAGAAACTGTTCTCCTCCTGAACTGCAAGCATAAGGGCAGGAGGGATTAATTTAAAACATTTTGCAGTCAACATTTTTCTCTTGCCACTTGCAAGTTAAGTTTTCATCTCAAAACTGATTTCTGATTCTGTTTACCATTTCTGAGAGCACCACTGAGTTATAAAGCTTTGTTTTATTTGCTGTCCACAACTCAACCGGTTTCAGTATGTATTATAATCATGGAATGACTGAGGTTGGAAGAGAAATCTGGAGTTCAGCTCAGCTGAGTACCCCTGCTCAAGCAGGTTGCCCACAACAGTATTGAGATGTCTTTTGAAGACCTAAAAGAAGGGAGATTCCACCATTCCTATAAACAAATAAGTGCTTCCTCATGTTCAGAAAGAGATTCCTGAATATTACCCAGCTTTCCTGACCCTGCCTCCCTCTAGGGCCTTACCCTCTTTGACCCATGCAAGAAGATCTTTGAAGCAGCTAAAATCTACTCTCCTGAATTCCAGGACTGTGATCCTGTTCGTTCCTGTTCACAATCTCATGGTCACTTCAGCCTTCACATACCCTAATGACCCTTTTCTTTTAAGAATTCCAGTGGAAACTGTCTCCTCATTGGTTTCTCCATCAAGTGGGTCAGAAAGTGGTCATAGATGATCTCCGGGAGCCTCCTAAATTGCTCATGCCATGCTGTGTTGTCCCTCCAGATGATAACGGTTTGGTTTAAGTTCCCCAGGAGGACAAGGGCTTGTGAATGCAGGGTTACTTCCAGCTTTCTGTAGAAGGTTTCATCCACGTTTGTTCTGAGCAGGCAGCCTACAGCAGACACCCAGAGCCACGTTGCTCATATATGTCTGTTTTTTAATCCTTTCCCATCAACTCTCAGTTGGGTCACCCACGCCCACCCAGTGCTCTGTGTACTCCTGCTGTTCTCTCACATAAACCCCTCTGCCTCACCTTCCGAGGCTGCCCATCCCAGAGCCTGGACCTCACCACTGCAGCACTTGTCATGGGAGAGTCATGCCACCGTGTCTCACTATCACATAGATCTCAAATTACTTCTGTTTATCCTCCAGACGACATACATTTGTGTACAAGCACTTGAGAGAGACACCCCAGCTACTGATATTCTTAAAAGTCTCTGAGGCTTCCCCATGATGATGCCCTGCCGGCACTCCTTGCTGACATGCAGGAGTTTGAGGTGACTCCACTTAAGTCTTGTTTTCTCTGTGTTCTCTGTCTCTTGCACCATCCTAGGCTCTGTACTTGTAAATTCTGTTCATCACTGCCTCCTAGGACTGCTGGTAGTTCTTTCCCTGTCTTTTCTAGTTTTAAGTGCTTTCTGGCTCAGTAAAACAAATGTTCTGATCATTTACAAGGGCGTTTACTTATGTCACTTTAAATTTTGAATGTTGAGCTCTACAACCTTAATGGGTTTTTCTTGCTATATGAAATTAATTTTCAGAAGACTTAAAAATGGAATGTTCTGTACACAATTAAGTAAAAAGGAAGAATCGGTAATGTTTGTTTACCTGACAGACAGAGTGCCAGGAAGGGAGCAGAAAACTTTACACTGCAGTTCTTCTGGTGTAGCAGATATATGATTATGTTTCAGGGGTTGTTGTCCAAAACTTCTTAAAGTTGCATTTTTAAAACCCTGTTCATGTTTGGGAGACCCTCAGGAAAGTGACTGTTTTCTCAAATATAGTAATGTCTCATCACCATGGTGACACTGAAGTATTTCTGCAGAATCCAAGGAGTAGGACTTCTGAAACTCTCTTGGACCAAAGACAGGTTTTGGAATCCCTTCCATTCTTCTTGCTGACACTGATAAACACAGTCAATTGTGAGTCCAAATATTTTTTCTCCCCACCTTTTTTTTTTTTTAATTATATTTATTGTCAAGCTATAGGTATAATCTGACTTTCTGCTATATCAGTCTTTACCCAGCTAAACAGTTGCTAAATATAAATACCATTTGAACACTGAAAATGCATGTTCAGATGCAACTGTTTATTGTGTTTATAGAAATTGTCTGAAAATACAAATAAGAAATTCAATCCTAAAGTTCTTGATTTGAAGAAATGATTCTTTTATGCAGATTCTAATTCAGATGAGAAGTATTGGAAGAATGCATAGAGTATTTTCTTGTGGGAAATGAGGACAGTCTAAGGGAGCTGTGCTTAATTTTAATTTGTTAGGTGGGAGGCTAAGGAACAACATTATGGCAGCCAACTTGAGGAAGTGTTATAAAGATGATAGGGCTGGACTCTTCTGAGAAGGGGCAGGCAGAATAAGAAAGGACAGTGACCACACATTCCTTGCTGGGAGGTTGGCTGTTAGGGAAAAGGGAGGTGGTGCCTCTCTGGAGGGAGTTGTGCACAGGGCCATGGAAATTCCACTCTTGAGTCTGTCATGGCTTTGTGCAGCCAAGTTTCAAAAACCTCCAGTCTGTTTTTTTTTTAATCACTGACTTCAAGCAGCTTGTCCTGGATGGGTTCCAGAGGTCCCTTGCAGCCAACACTTCTATGATCCTTGTGTATATCTGTGAGCTTCTGCTTTACATCTTCTTGATTTTTGACATGTGTAAGGCCAGAATGTCAAAGTTATTTAGATGCTTAACTTCTGCTGAACACAATGGGTGGTACAGAGATTTCTACCTTCAAGGGAAGAAAGAAGAGAATAAATTTGTAAGCTATTCTTTTCTTCATCTTAATTCAGTTAAATTAAATTCTGCATATTTACTGCTCAGAATCCAAATAGTAAGGAAGGAGAGAACCTGTTGTCTCTCATCAGGAAATGGCTGTAAAAATGTATCACAGAGTCAGACATGTGAAGGGGGCTATGGACTTGGAAAACGTATGAAATGTCCACATGAAGTTAGTTGTGAGTGGTGCACTTCTTCTAGTTAAACTAAGTGGAAGTTAGTAATGAGAGATTACTGAGGTGACAGCTCCATTTTCAGCAATTTCCTTTGAAGATTTGGAGGTGAATAATTCTTTTTTCTTTGAAACATGGAAACAACTGCTTACCTTTCCTCAGTTCACCTCCCCCTGGGAAAGAAGAGAATTATGCAATAGCAGAGAAAGGAAGAGTTCTTTAAGAGAACTGACTTCTATCTCTGTCCCAAAACCCATATGTCGTTAGGGAGTTTGTCTGTTCAAGCGTGCATGTCTCCAAATGGGAATACAGAAAGCAGGCCAAGGTTGGTGACTTCCAGCAGCCTAAACATTCACTGGAGAGGATTAGGTTTGAAAATAACTGGACAGCCAAAGCCAGATAACTTCTGGTAAATCAATTGTGGTGTGGGAACAGAAGGACCCAAAAGTGTCCAGAGATCCAGATGCAAAATTTTGTGGACTGCACAGAGTATTCTCAGACTTTAAACAATTAAAGTGTTGTCTTGATTGGGAACTTTCCTATCTTTTAAGATGAAGACTCTGAAAGTTTATTTTATTTCAACGTGTTTGCACACTCATTAGTGTTTCACAAACACATCCTTTTTTGCATATTTGTGACGTGTTCTTTTGAGGCCCAGTTTTAGATTACTCATCTTTTTAGTTTTAAATGTCCTCTCTCTGTGGCAGAATCGAATGGCTTGTCTGGGTTTGAAATTTCATTGAGGTCTTCAGTTACGGCCAACTGACATCAACAGAGCAATTTGCTTATCATAAATATTAAGATAGTAGATTTTTTCAAAAACATTTCTCATGGCACAAAATTTATTCTTAGTCAAGTTGCAATGAGATTCCAGGCGAGGGTAGCACAGCTAAAAGTGAAATCAAGTTATTTAAAATGTTTTTGTTTGCTAAGTCATAATTCATTTTTACAGGCAATGAGTCCTTTCCTATTTTTAGTATTGGGAAAATAGGTTTGTCTTCAAGAAATGATAATAGGCGTGCAACTAAAGCATCATAAATGTGGATGGGAACAACACACTTTTTGAAGCATATCCGAAGGTCACATTTATGTTCCTTCTGAGGAAAAATACAAGTTGGGATGGAATAAAGAAACCTCAATAAGTGCATGGCAGTTTTTCATTTCTTGGCAGAAAATCCAACTGCTAGTTGCTCAAAAGCTGGGGTCAAACCGGGAACCTCTATCCCTAGAGAACACATTGCTTGCACTTGGTTCCCAGGATAGTTTTGCCAGGTTTCCCAATCTCCAAAACTGGCACAAAATATTAACATCATCCTCAAAATTGCTAAATTTGAAGCAGATAGTTTCTTGTATAGAATTCATATGTGTTAACTTATATACCCACTTGAAATCTGGGAAGAAAAGCAAGTATTAGGTAAGAATTAGTTCATAACAACTTGTTTTCCTCTGCTCTTTTCTTAATCTTGATCAGGTTTGAGAATTTTTTAATGATTAACTTTTGTATTGTGAGTTTATTAGCATACTGTCTGAAAGAGTTCAATAATTTGTGATTGCTATTGGTCCCACTCTACTTGAATTATGAAATTACTGCCATGGTATTTTTATAAACCTGTTTCTACTGTCCTTTTATTTTAATGTTTCCAAGGAATCAAAATAAAGTTATGGTTATAGGGGAGAAGTAATAAAGGTAGCCTGCTATACGTGTTCTGAAGTGTAAGATTTCCTCAAAACTGATGTTTAGTAAGACTACAGGTCTGGTAGGTAACAGAATAAATTATAAATCTTAAGAAAAAAATCTTGTTAGAGATCAAGAATAGTCTTTCGTTTCATTAAAGATGGTTTAATTGTAATTCAAATACAAAGTAGTAAAAGCCCTCTCTTATAAAAGTAAATTTAGGTTTATGGGAAGAGTTGAGAGCAAATTACATCAAAAAGATTGACAAATTTTTTCTGTTGTCACTTCCTCATTTTAATTGCCTTCATAATTCTTATGTTTCTCAGTGTGAGAAAGAAAACTACATATTTAAGTGTGAATTTAGGTTTTGTTACCTATATTTTATAATCTGCATTATTTACAAAGGACTTTCTCAAAATCTGTGTGAAAGAGACACACTACAAAAATTATTTACTGGGTAGAGTTCCACAATATGATGCGGTCCTTATAATGGGAGTATGTAGGGAAAATCTGTTAATCACAAAAATCAGGCCTAGAGGGAACGTCAAGACTTCATTAAATTATCTCTCTGCCACAAGGCAGGATCAACTGTACAAAAATTATTACTGAGAGATATCCTTAAAGAACTCCAAAGAGAGACTCAATAAACTTCCACACAACCCGTTCCAAAGCTTCAATCTCCTTGCTGCAAGAAATTTTCCCAGACTATCATGGCTTTGGGGTTTTTTTTATGTTTTATTTTTTTAAATCTATTTCACTCTGCTTTTTCTATCACGATGACTATAGGAAACACCAATTTTTTCACCTTCTTTTTTAAAGTTAATCAAAGTACACTCAGTTCCATATAAGTGTGTTGTAACTCTGTCAAGATAGGAACAACACTTCTAAAGCAAGGATAACTCTGCTACACTGACCCATTAGAAAGTAAAGGTTACAGAATTCTCTGCAAACTGAGGAATGTAATCTAAAGTCAGTGGCAGAGGCTGCTTTTTTTCCCATCTTTTTTCCCATGCATGCCACTTTCAGGCATCCTATTGGGTTTAGCTTTGTTCTTGTAAAAGTTGAGAAAGCTTCTACCACTGAATTTTGAGAAACAAGTTCCAAGTACAAAGGCTTTTTTTTTTTTTTTTAATTGGCCTTGGGAAGTCTACATGGCAGACTCCTGTAGCAAGGTTTAATCATCAAATGTTGCACAAACCAACAATGCAAGGTTTTACTTCTAGATACTGCGTAGCATTTGGAAGTTATGTGATTGCTGAATTTGCTAAGACAAGCAGCGTAGCACATCTGCCATGCAACAGTAGCATGCCTGCCTAAACAAGACAACAAAATCAACAAATTATTTAAGTGTGAGCATAATATGCTGATTTAGAAAGCTTTGAGTGGATCCTTCCAGGTCAGCTGCAATTTTAGTGAAGGATGTGAAAATTTTTTTGCATGTCCAAGGTTACTCAACTGTTTTTGTAATTTTTTAATAATCTTGACTTCTTTTTGCTTTGCTTTTTTAACAGAAAGACAGGATGCTCATGTACTATGATAATATAATCATGGATTTAATTTTTTTAACTTCATTATTAATATTCAAGTATATAATCTCCAACAACAAATCTCTTCCTGGAGGAAGTGGGAAGTGGTTTCTGTAGCATTCCTTAGCAGAATTAGAGCTCAGAGGATGGAGAAATAAAGGTACCACATGATACGTAATGTAAACCCAAACCAAGGCCCCTCAGCTAAATGTAAACAGCCAGCAGGTTGTCTTTCACAACAAACAGTTTTGTCAAAGTAAGGCTAATACCTTCCTTAATGTTTTTCTTGCTCTTTTTGTTGGCTTTGGGAAATCATGGGTTCAGCCGTAGGAGCTTTAGAGTGTCTAAACTTGCTACAAGTGTACTGTACTGTGAAGAGCTGCATTCCATGTTTCCAGTCACGCAAAAAAAGAAAAAGTTCCAGTAAGTATCTCTTTCAAGGTCAGATTGCGTTCATCACTGAGACCAGATAGTCAGACACTCTTAATACTAATGCAATTTGATGGGACGAAAAGACTCAGATTCTTAATACATGAGACCTGAGAGCACCAAAGCCTAGATTCCAGATCTTCTGAACTACTTGCAACATGAATCTGACCCAGGAGGCATCTGGAGTCCTGAGATTCTTATGTTTTTTTCATGATAAGTTTTCCAAGGGATTGATGATCTGCTTATGGGCAGGCCAGAATGATTCAAATATTGACAGGTCTTTACTTTCTGTCAAGTACCTAACACATACCTAGTCTCACTGTATTTAATATGGAAGGATTTCTGCCCTTTACCTCCCCGTTGGATGCACCAAAACCCAATAACTCAGACTGACATGACTGCTAGGTGTCACCAATACTCCATTGCCCTCAGTTCCCACTTTTTACATTCCCATCTGTTGGTTACAACACTCACCCAAAGGCCCAGGGAGGGAACATGACCCAGTGGTCCAGAGCTAGGAGTCAACAGAAAGGCCATGAAACTACAGAAGAAATATAAATAGAAATCTGTATCTTTTGTGAACTCCTTTTAATATGAAGTGTGCTGATTAGTGATCTCAAAGCAGGACTTTTGAATCTGTGAAAACATCTTTAGCTGCTAATACAGATACGCTAGCAGTTTGGGAAATCCTGGAATTGTCTGTAAGTACATTGCCCAACCATGAAAAGTACAGTGGCCCTTGGGAGGGAGTTGCTGAGTAGCCGCTGGTTTTCCTAGTGGAACTATTTGAGTACAAAAACTATAAACTCTTCTCTGGGGTGCAGTTATCCTCAGAAAGCTACTTAATCTTAAAGCAGATCTTTTGGGAAATACAAAAATAGTCATCCTCTGTGTAGAAAGTGATAAATACTAGGAAAAGTATGGTGCTTCCTAAAGACTTGCTTCTTGTATGAGGCATGGGCAGAGTGTGGGAGAGAAGGCTGAAGTAACTCAAAGAACTCCTGTGGGAGATTCCTGTGTTTTGGGCTGTCAAGGCAATCACTGCTATGATAAATGGGTCAAATTCTTACTTTATCTGTATCCAGAAAGACATGTCCAACCATATGTCATTACCTCAGGTCATCTTTCTACTGATTAATATTTTCTCTAAGTTCTCAAGCAAACAGTGAGGTTTCTTGTGTGTTCCTTTTTTAAACTATATCTGTCATGTCAAGGTTAAAGAGCTGTGGGTAAATAAACATGATGTTGATATGTGGCAGAACAACTTATCTAGGGTGAAGCTGATTTATATGTTCTGAGTTGTAAAATACTGGAAATTCTCAAGCAGAGATCAAGGCTATGATAGCACAGTTGTACTATGTTGCTTGAAAGAAAAATCTTTAAGCAAATGTAAAGAATTTTGTTATTGGTTCGTTAACAATCAGCATTTCAACAACTCTCCTGAAAGTCAAGCTCATCCTTAATGTAGTGCAGTCATAAATTATGGAATTTGAGGACATATGAACCAGGCCCAATATATTTATCTTTGATAGTTCACTATATTTTCACTTGATTTCTCTCATGAAAGGTAAAGGGAAAGTAGTTGCAAGTTTGCAGCTAGATTTATCCTTTGCTGAAAGCAGTAGGAACCCTTTTTCAGAGTCTATTTAGAAATGGATAATTGGATAATTCTTTTTTACTTTTAAGTGAACAGTTCAGTGAAAACTCGTGACCTCAATCACATCCTTTCATATCAGAGGAAGAAGACAAACTAACACAATAGTCATGAATATTTCTATTTCATAGAATCAGAGAATTCTAAGGCTTGGAAGGGACTTTAAAGGTCATCTAGTCCCAACTTCTGTTTCCATGTGCAGGAGCACCTCCCACTAGACCAGGCTGCTCAATGCCTTATCCAACCCGGCCTTGAACACTCCCAGGATTGGTAACCACAGCTTCCCTGGGCAACCTGTTCCACCACCCTGACAATAAAGAATTTATTCCTTATATCTAACCTAAATTTCCCTTCTTTCAGTGTGTACCCATTATTCCTTGTGCTATCACTATATTTNATTCCTCGTGCTATCACTATATGTCTTGATGAAGATATCTTCTCCTGTAGTCCCCCTTCAGATACTGGCAGGTTGCTGAGGTCCCCACCCCAACCTTCTCTTCTCCAGGCTGAACAGCTCCAACCTCCAACAGCTACAACCATGTTTGTAGAGGAGGTGTTCTAGGCCCTGTATCAACTTTGTGGCCTGCTCTGGACTTGTTCCAACAGTTCCATGTCCCTCTTATGCTGGGGACACCAGAGTTCGAAGCAGTGCTCCCAGCGGGATCTCACAAGAGAAGAGCAGAGTGGCAGAATGCCCTCCCTGGGCCTGCTGGCCATGCTTCTTTGGATGCAGCCCAGGATTCCCTAGGCTTTCTGGGCTGTGAGCACTCACTGCTGGTTCATGGTGAGTTTTTCATCAGCCACTACTCCCAGGTGCTTCCCCACAGGGCTGCCCTCCATCAGTTCTCTGCCCAATCTGTGGGTGTGTCTGGGACTGTCATCACCCAGCAATAGGATCTTGCACTTAGCCTTACTGAGCTCCATAAAGTTTGCATGGTGGCACCTCTCAAGCCTGTCAAGGTCCCTCTGGATCTCTGTTATCCCTGATATTTCTGACCAGACTCAATTCTAGCTGAACCTTGGCTTAGACTTATCCCTAACTTCCCATGCAATTTCCCTGTATTCCTCGCAGGCCACCTATCCTCCTTTCCAGCTTCTGATTCAATTTTTTGTTCTGAGTTTACTCAGCAGTCTTATCCTGGAGGCCTTCTGGCATTTTTGCCCAATTTCCTCCTTACTGGGATGCATTGCTCCTGAGCTTGGAGAGGTGATCCTTCCAATTCAGCCAGCATTCTTGGGCCTCTCTGCCTGCTAGGGTTTTGTCCTATGGGACTCTACAAAGCAGGTCCTTAAAAAGGCCAAAGTCTGCTGTCCTGAAGTCCAGGGCAGTGAGTCTGCTGTGTGCCTTATTCACTGCCCTGAGAATCTCCAGTTCCACAATATCGTGGTCGCTGCAGCCAAGGCTGCCTTGGAGCACTACATTCCCCACCAGCTCCTCCTGTTGGTGAGTATAGGATCCAGCGTTGCACCTCTCATTGCTGGCTCCGTCACTTCTCTGAGCAAGTTGTTGTTGACACATTCAAGGAAACCCCAGGATTCTTTGTGCTCTGTTGTGTTGTCCCTCCAACAGATATTGGAGTGGTTGAAATCCCCCCATGAGGACCCAGGCTTGTAAGGCAGCCCCTATCTGCCAACAGAGGGCTTCATCCACCTGACTGGGTGTAGCAGACCCCCAGTCTGACATACTGTGTCCCTGCTCTCCCCTTAATCTTGACTCACATACTGTGGGCTGGCTCCTCACCCTTCCCCAGGCAGAATTCCATACTCTGCAGCTGGTCATTGACACAGAGGGCTATATTCCCTCCTTGTCTTCCTAGCCTGTCTTTCCTAAAAAGCCTAAAACCCTCCATTCCAGTGCTCCAGTCACAGGAGCCATCCCACCACATCTCCGTGATGCAAATGATACCTTACCCATGCAGGTGCGTGCGCATCTCTAATTCCTCCAATTTGTTCCCCCTTCTACGTGCAGTTCCCAGAGTGTTGCTGTCTGTATCACTGGCACCCACATGGAGCACTAATAGTGGGTAGTAATCAGTGGGAATAATTAGGCTTGGCTTCTCCTCAATAGCATCTTTGATCTGGACTCCCAGAAGGCAACACACCACCCTTGAAACACACATCCTGACAAATGACTTCTTCTGCACCTCTTAAAGTAGACTAACTCACTGAGTTAGTTGTTAATTTCTTTATTCATGGAATAAATGGTTGGGCTGCTTCCATTATGATTGTTCTTCCAGTGTGCAGCCTGCCGTTCTGGGTAGGGATGCCCAGCTAGGTGGGAATATCTGTTTTTGAAGGAAGCCGCTTCCTTTTATTAGTTCCTTTCCATCAGAGTGCTGGCTCATTTTCACCTCGGTATCCACCAGGACTCCCAGCTCTTTTCCTGCAGACTTGCTTTCCAGAATATCAGTTCCTATTTCCTACCCAGGCCTGGATTCCTGGTGCAGGGCTTTGCATTTCTTCTTCTTGAACTCTGTGAGGCTTCCATAAGCCCATTTCTCCAGCCCCTCGAGTTCCCTCTGCATGGCAGCAGGACATTCTGGTGTAGCAGCCACTCAGTCTTGCAGAAATAAAACTTGAAAACTTAGTGTCATGGATGTTTTCAAGTTGGTTCATGCTTTGTCTCATGCAGATGCCTGGAGATGTGTCACTCTCTCCTTAGCATTTCTTTAACTGATCCCCTCTTATAGAAGGTGATAAATAGACCTTGGGTTTCCATATGTATGAATTTGAAGACTACTAGATTGTTTCCTTCCTCTGCTGTATTTAAACTGGATGGAGATAAGGATAGCTTATTTTTTGTTGTTGCTTTTCTATAATTTTTTCCTGGACAAGAATAAATTATAAAATAAACACAATTTTAAAATACATTGTAAAACATCTCTAGAAAAGACTAAATAAAAAAGTGCTATGTTCACTATCCTCTTTCACACTAGGGACACAAATGTAACAATCACATATGCTTGTTTTTTTGTCTCTCCAGAAGAGGAAATAATTTGTGCCATGTCAAACTGACAAAGGACATCTGGAGCAATGCAGCTACATATGAGAGCCAGGGATAAAGCATCTGGCTGCTTCTGGAAGATATGTTTGTTCATTTTATAAACAGAGTCTTTATTAAGATTTTTGTAACTGCTAAATATTTTAAAGACATAGTGGCCGAATTGACTTGCAATGCTTTTCTGTAATGAAACATCAGGCATAAACTTGATAAAAAGATGTGTAACATCAATTACTTTATGAGACTTTTTTTCCCTTATCCACAAGAACAACCTTATCTTGTTTTGTCTACATTATTATCGATCTGATATTTTTGATTGAGAGTATTGTCATTACTTGTATGTGAAGTTTAATGTGTTCATATCTCCAAATCTCAGTAGCTGGTGAGTTTACCTCTGAACAAATAATTTTGAGGCCAACAACTTCAGAAAGAAGTGCTAANTGAGATCAACATGATGAAGAATCATGGGTTTGGGTTGAGTTGAGGCAAGAAAAATTTCAGAATAAAATATTTTGAGTTACTTTTGTGATAGTTTAGACAGATTTTTTTTTGTTAGTTTTTTCCAAATCTGTATTATGATGCAGATTTAAAAACTCCTCAAGAGTTCTGTGACAGCCTGAAATTTTGAAACCAAAATATGTTTGTTTTCAGGTTTTTAAAATTTTTTTTCATTTCAAAGAAAGTATTGTTACATGTCTAAAACTCAAATGCAT
>VYZQ01059217.1:12126-23195 GCA_013400655.1 Mystacornis crossleyi
CGATCTCCAGAAAATCTGGGAGTGGTGGGGCCTCTTTGGAGCCACTCATCTTTCCAGACTCCCCTTTTTTTTGGGATCTCCCCCTGGGAATGGTGGGGCCTCTTTGGAGTCACTCATCATTCCAGACTCCCCTTTTTTTTGGGATCTCCCCCTGGGAGTGCTGGTGCCTCTTTGGAGTCACTCATCATTCCAGACTCCCCTTTTTTTTGGGATCTCCCCCTGTGTGTCCCAGCTCTGCTTCAGCGAGGAGCCTTGCTGTGCTTTAGGTCCCAACAGCTGGTATGCAAAAAACCCTATAAAAGATCTAAAAAAGAAGGCATTGAACAGGTAAATCCTCAGAATAACTGCTCAGAAATGAAAATCAAGCCATGAGCAGCACCCTTAAATGGATATTTACAGAGAGAACTGAAATATTTGTTTGACTGTATCTTGTCATCCTGTAAAATGCTGTTATTTCCTTCTGAAAGTGATAAAATAAATTTAAAACGGCTGTTTTAGACTGTGATAAATTCTAGTTTGGGATTGTTTTTTTTACTGTCTGTCCTGATTTTCCTCATTTCTGTGACTCAGAGAGATCTGAACTCACCAGAGATGACACCAACATCTCGTTTTTGCTGCTTTTGAGGCTCCAGATTATCACAGGGAACTTATTTGGGGACTGATGTGGAAGTTGTTAAGCGGCTGTGCTTGACTTCCACTGAAAATCAGCCTTAATTAAAAGATAATTATTTGAAATTGTCCTGATCCTTTGGCAACGATATTAGAAACACGGAAGGGGAAAGCGAAGGAATTGATTTCAGATGAGATCCAGGCAATTAAAGGGAGGATTTGAAATGGAATTCTCCTGGAACGGCAGAGGTCAGGAACTTCCTGAAGAAAATTTCTGGGATCCAGGCTAATTCCTGTGATTTGGAATTACTGGAGCAGGGTCATTGGCCAAACTGGTTCAGTGGCTGTTTTCACCAAGCTCTGCCATAGGGAATCAATCAATAAATAATCAATAAATGCAATCAGTAATTATTGCAAACCATATCTGCAGCCACTGAAAAATTGGGAAGTTACCCCTGTCCTTCCTGGGCTAAAGTCACAAAGGAAGTGATCTCTGAAACCTTATTAAAACCTTNTTCTCTTAAAAACACTGTAAAAGCAAAAATAGCAAAAGTGTGAGGGGAATTTTAAAACGTTTTCAGACACTTTTCCTTGCTGTAAGATTTTTGGAATGCATTTCTCTTTTTCACATGGTTTTGGTGATATAGTTTCAGGCACATGTCAGAAGAATGTAAATATTAAAGTATATTGTGTTTTTTTTTAATTGTGTTAAGAAAAAGTGATGACTCATTTTTTGGGATAAATTTAAAAATAATAGCACAAACTCTTGAAGGTGAGGAGATTTTAGGGAAGGCTCTGAAAAATAGGAAGATAAACAACAATTCATTACATTTATTTATCACAAGAAAAGTGACTTTGTCACCTTTGATTGCAGAGGTGGGGTTGGTGTATTCAGCTTTTCAACAAGCCTGGTTATTTCTAAATCCAGTAATTTCTATGATCCTTCATTATCCACAGGGACGAGGAAAAATAATTTTGGAAAACCCAGCTGGGGAAAGCAACATTGGAGCTGCAAGGTTGGAGTTGTTGGGGTTGCAGCTGGAATTTCCAGGTAAAGTTGGGTTTTTTTCCAAAGAGAACTGAAAAGGACAGAGAAAACTTTTATTTTTGAGGTTTTACTCTAAATCTTAAAGATTCCAATGTTACCTTGAGCTGTTTCCAGTAGAGCAATAAGACACAAACTCTGGGCTTAGAGATGCACAAATTTATTTATTTTTTACCATTCATTTTCTTTGTTTACAGTTCTACAATTCCCAAAATCCCGAGCTCTCTGAGGAAACCCTGGAGATTCAGTGACAAAAATTGCAATTCCAGGCTTGAGATGGCTGCACCAATCTCATCAGGATCTGGGGACCTGGAAAAAAATATCCCAGAGAAGGGAATTTCTGGAAATGAAAGGGTGACATAGAATGCCCTGGACAGGAGCAGAACCTTCCACTCCTTCCCAAGGTGACTGGAATTGGGGAAAAAAAATCCTTTGGATGGTGGGGTGTAGAGGAAATTGTGTATGATGGGATGTGAGAGACACCTGAGCTGTCACTGAAAAGAATAAATGAAAAATCAGACACTATTTTCAGGCTGGAGCAGGAAACTCTCAGGAGACTCCAAAGGGAGCAGGGAGAAGTTCACGGAATTGAAATTGTTCCACCCAAACCGGGGGAATTCATTAATGGGAAAAATATCTCCCAGCTCCCTGCTTGCCACAGGTGACAAACCCGGGAGAGAGAAAAATAAATTCATATTTTAATTCTTCAGGAGGAATTGCTGCTAAACTTCTCTTTGTGATCCTGGTTTTGTACTGAGCAGGGGTTCAGGAAGCAGAGGGTTCCGGCCTGTTCATCGGAGCATCCTCAGGGAACTGTGCATTCCAGGATAGGAAAAACAGGGATAATAAACCCCCCACCATCTTTCATCTCGACTAACAAATGCTCCCTGCTTGTTCTGGAGGTGGCAGCCACAGGGGATGAATCTCACCAGCTCCGTGATCCCATTAAAAACAGCGGCAGGGACGCTCAGCCACAGATCCAGTGGAGTTTGGGGAACAGCTCGGACTCCTCCACTCCCTCCGAGGGAACGCCACCTCGGGGAAGGCTGGAGAGGGGCGTGGACTGGCATCACTCGGCAAAAACTGGAATTCTGCTGGAAAAAATTCTGGTTTTGTACTTGCCGGGAGAGCCAAGAGTCCAAGGAGCTCGGCACAGCACGGAGCCAGCAGGTTCTGCTCCTCCCGGATAATTCCACCCGGGAATTTTAGCCTTGAAGGGGGTTTGGCTCTCTCAGCTCTCTTTGAACTCGCTGCTTGCACGAGCACGTGCTGCTGGTTCCTTCTCAGGAGGCGCCACTTCCAAAGATTTTCCCGCTTTTGTTCTGGAAGTTCGGAGGGTGGGGGAAACAAAAGGAAATTTTCCTTGTGCTGACTGCGTGTGATTTGCATTAATTTGTGGCTCCTGCCTTGATAATTCACCTGACGAGCTGAGCCTTTGGTGAGGCCGAGGAAACCCGAGGGTGTCCGTGTGGTCACACGTGAGTCCAGCACTGGAAAGGTCCCGCTGTTCCCCTTCCTGGTGGATCCTGGAATCTGGAATCCTTCCGTGTGTGCTTTGACTACAGCCAAACACGAAAGGTGGCAGTAAATAATGAAGTGGCTTCGTTTCCTCTCCAGCTCTAAGGATCAAACAAGGGAAGGAGAGAGGCAGAGGGGAATCCATAACATGAGTTTTTAAGTTGTTTTTTTTCCTTCCTCAGCCTGGGCGAGGTGAAGGAGAATCCCAAGAACCCCCAAACAAGGGATGGTGTTTCTCCATGTTTCTCCTGTGGTGATCAGGTCACTTTACAGGGAAGAATTCCTCATTTTCAGGACATGTGTCACATTCTTTTCCAGACAAGGATGTAAAAGTGAGTTCAACTCCCCCTGAGCTGCTACAGCAAAAAGTGATGGTTAGACCTTGTCTGAAACTGAAATTCTTTAGGGAGTTTCAGATGTTTTCCCTCCCCAAATACTGGCAAGTAAAAAAATCCAAAGGCTCCTGTCCCTCTGGAGAGTTCGGCCTCAGCTGCTGCTTAAAGAGCACATCCATGGCATCGATTTCCACTGGATTTGTTCCTCCTTGGAGCACTTTGGAATCTGAGGCTGAACAAATAGTACAAATAGCAATTAAGGACATTATAAATTGATTCTCATGTAAAATCCTGGGGAAACCTCAGGGAGAAAAAGGTGGGGTTGGTTTGTTGGTTTTTTTTATTATGAATCTGAAATTTTAAATAATGTATTTGGTCTGTATTGGCAAATTCTTCAAATCCTGGTGAGGGATGGTGCTGAGAAACCAACACTGGCTTATTAAACTCCTTCTCGGAGAGAGTAGCCTGGGAATTATTTATTCTGATAAAAGATTGGACAAAAAGTACTCGATCAGAATTATTTACTGCAGAGTATAAAAGCTAAAATTATTATTATTATAGTATAAGATAAGCTAGTGCACGATATCAGAGCAATTCTATTAAAGTTAGCAAAAAGAAGCAATTATTAGGGGTTGATGGAACTCACTCAGATTAAGGGTGGTGCCTTGAGGGAAACCCTTGACGGGCGTCCCCCAAACCAAAGGGAGGAATCTCCACAGGTTCCAAGTGGGAATTTGTTAAAAGAACCCACCCTATGGGAAGCTTTATGGTGTAAAGGGGTTGGCTGCCTCTCACGTGTCTCCAGATCAGCTCAGCAGCTCCTCTGCCAAATCTTTGCCTCAGTGTCAGGATTTGAAGTCGAGGTTCCAGACGGGTTTTAGGGAAATTCCACACCAAAACCCAGCACACAATGCCCTCCTCAATCTGCCCCTAAAGCCTTGCAAATAGGGAATTGTTTGAGCTGCTGCACCACGTTCCAGCCAGAGTATCCTGCTGTGGGTGAATCCTGCAGAATCTGGGCTGTTATCCTGCTCTGAAAGTTCTTGCAGCTCTGTTAGAACACAGGACTTTTAAAGAAGAAACGAACAGAGTGATCAGCCGTGGGAACGATGATGATTTTCAGATTCTGCCGCCGTCAAAGGTGGAGCAGCACTTAAAAAAAAATCCAATATCTGAACATTTCGGGTCTTTCTGGATGATGCAGCTGCGGTTTGGTTTGGCCACAGCCTCGTTTCACTGCGAGCAGAACTTCAATTCCTGTTTGAAGCACCAGAAGTGTGTCTGCCACGCAGGGAATTTGTCAGGAGCTGCTGGATTTTCGTGCTGGCTCTGAAGGCAGAGGCTCCTGCTCCGGTCTGGGCAGGCTCCTCTCTGCATTTCTTTCTGCCCACTGCCTCCACAAATTGCTTTCCCTGGAAATCAAAGGGAAACTGAAACAATGAATTTTCTTATTCTGTTTACATCCTCGAAGTTTCTGGCCCTCTCTGCGACTTTTGCACTTGCAAAGGTTTTTCAGTGAGGGATGCTGAGCTGCTTCTCTGCGACAGCAGAGCAAACACACGTGCATGTATTTATATGTACTTGTATGCATTTATGTGCATTTATATGTGCACAAATACACCCCAGCTGAACTTTTCCCCCTGGGATCCAGCGACAGGACTTGAGGGAATGTTCAGAACTCTTCTGGGAGGTTTACAAGGGGCATCAGGAAGCATTCCTTCACTGAGAGGGTGGCTAAACCCTAGATCAGGCTTCCCAGGAAGCCTCTTGGTGTTTAAAAAGGGTCTGAAGAACGCCCTTAAGAGGCTTTAACTTTCGGTCAGGCAGTTGGATTAGACCAATAAATGCAATTATATCCGTTTCCCATCCCTAAGAAGGAGTCTGAGGTGAATTGCAATGACCACAAGCTCTAAAAGTCACTATCCCTCATTTCTGCGGATCCTTTATCTTTATTTTTGTGTACTCGGATCAAGGATTGACAGTAATCAGGTAAATCTTTATATTGTTTGTGGAAGATCTGAATCTTTCCAGCACCCCAAGGATGCTTGTAAAAAGGAGAGAGAGGAACTTTTGATATGGACAAGGGGGCAGATTAAATGTTAGGAAGGAGTTCTTGACAGAGGGTGGTCAAACAGTGGAACAGGTTGCCCAGAGAAGCTGGGAATGCCAATTAAACAATATTTAATTAGCAGTTGGAAGTGCACGACTGACAGAGGCTCTGGGAAAAACCTCGTGGATTGAAAGATTCCCCCTTTTCCTTCCTGGAGTGGTTTATGGGTCCCTGCGCCTGACTCCTTCAGTGCCTTTCCTGGAGTGCTTCCCCTGCAAATTAGAGTTTTATTGATTAAAATGGGCCAGTACAATTTTATTTTGGCTTGGTGTACAAACCAGAGCTTTTCACTTGATTTTTACATCTGTTTAACCAAGGGAAAGCTCAGAGCTCTGCATTTGAGCTTCAGGGAGAGGAAAAAATGTTTCACGCCAGTTCAACAAGTACCCTGATGTTGTTTGGAGAAAAGTTCCCATTTCAACAGGTAATTTTTCTCTCCAAATATAAAAATACCCTTTTAATTGCACCAATCTAGCGTGATTGCTTTTATTTTGGAGCATCATGATGATGAATCCCGCTGAGATAATTGGCTTGAATAAACTGAATAATCCCTACCTATGCAGATAAAAGATGGAAAAATTGGATATATTCTGAACATGTGGTGCTCAGGCAGGAGGGAGAGACTTCCAGGGATGCTGGGTTTGAGGACCAAGATTAGTGCTCATCATCTGCAGTTATTAGTGCTTTTAAAATTTTAATTCATATGCAAAATGGGCTTGTTTTAAAAAGAATCCACGGAGTCAAGTCTGGAATAAGTTCTGAATATTGTGCAGTTGTCCTGGGTTTTTTTCAGCTGTTGGGAATACGTGTGGGAAAGTTACTGGGGACAGATACTGCCTGGAGTTCTAGTCTGTGGTGATTTTATCCTGGAAGTTTTCATTTTGTGTGTGTTTAAGAGAATTTCAGGGAATTTAAGCACAATGTCATAATAAAATTCTAAAAAATTTGTTTTTATATATTTTTTTTTTTTTTTAGGAGAAAGAGTTGTCAAGGATTTTGGAGACTTTCTTGTCTCCATGATTCTCGTGGCCGTAAAGATTTGGCAAAGAAGACAAAGCAGTTTTTCCTGACTGAGGTAAAGATGACCATGTCCGGGGATTTTTCTTGGTGTCCCAAACTCATTCCTCAGGGGAGCAAACAGCTCCAGACTCATCTTTGCAAGGGAGGCTCCCACAATTTTAGGGAAGAAGGAAAAGCTGCAGAAGTTCCTGCCCAGTTTTCGATGGAGGCCAAGAGGAGTGTTCTGCTCTCAGCTGTGTTTGAATCACACCACGAGCAAGCCTTGTTTCTCATTTTTTATAGTCCCAGAATGGGATTTTTAAGGGATTTTTAAGCCCATCCCATTCCAACCCCTGCCCTGGGCAGGGACACCTTCCACTGTCCCACTCCTTCCTCCTCCCTCCCAGTCAATGGTGGGTTAATGTCAAACTGGATTATGGAATTTAAGGAGAACTCTTGCAGGGTGATCATCAGAAAGATGAAAGCGTAATTGGAAGTGAAAGATTGGAGTTCAATCTTCGAGGTAATTAATTATCGTTGCATAAGCACACTGTATGTACAGCTACTTAAATCACTTTATCTAAGCTGTATCATTAATATTAGAAATATTTGGGTGGGAGACAGCAAAATTGCTGTACTTAGCATAAAGTTAATGAGTTAAACTACTATTATACCTAGAAAAAATTCTCAGTAGATGACAAATTATTGGTATTAAAGAGAGCGGGTATTTTTATAATTATTTTTCTGAGCACAATGCAGGGGAGTCAAGAGGTTCATAATAGATTTTTAAAACAATAAAGAGAAAATCTGAATAGTTCCCAGAAATCAGGTAAAGCTGCCATGTGGTTGTGTGATAAATGAGGTCTGAAAAGCAGAGCCACCCTGAGCCAGCAGGAGAGATTAGATTAAAATAGCTTAGATAGGAAACTCTGGAAAAGCCATGGATGGATGAAAAGAGGTGAGTGAGAGTTATCTGGGAAATGAAAGGGCAGGAATAGGATTCGGGATGAACGGCAAAGGTCCTCCAGGATTGGGCGTGAGGCTCACACACCAGCAGTGCAACCTGCCCAGGAGGAGAGGGGAGGGTGAACAGCTTCTGTCTGGGACGACCAAGAACTTGTTCCAGGTCTCTGGAAAAACAGGGATGTGGTTGGGATGTTTGGGTCTGTAAAGAGCCAGAGTGAAGGGATGGATTGGAGCCCCAAAGCAGCTGTGCTCCCTTTCCCAGGGAAGGGGGATGTGGTTTAGCATTTTGGAGATGTTTTAACACCTTGACTCCAGAGTCATGGAGGTGTTGGAGTGAGTCCAGAGGAGGCACCAGGGCGATCAGAGGGATGGAGCAGCTCTGCTGGGAGGAAAGGCTGGAGAACTGGGATTGTTCAGCCTGGAAAGAGAAGGTTTCAGGGTGAACTGGTTGTGGCCTGAAGGGAGCTACGAGAAAGATGGAGAGAGATTTTGGGCAAGAGCAGTTAATGACAGGAAAAGAGGGAAGGACTCCAAACTGTCAGGGAGAGAAGGTTTGGGTGAGATATTAGGAAGAAATCCTTCCCTCTGGGAGGGTGGGCAGGCCCTGGCACAGGGTGCCCAGAGCAGCTGTGGCTGCCCCTGGATCCCTGGAAGTGCCCAAGGCCAGGCTGGACATTGGGGCTTGGAGCAGCCTGGGACAGTGGGAGGTGTCCCTGCCCATGGAAGGGGGCGGAAAAAGGAGAGCTTTAAGAGCCCTTCTAACTGAAACCATTCTGGGATTCTATGAAAAAAAACATGAACTTTTCAGTTTCAGTCCCACTCCAGAGGTTCTGGATTCCTCCGGGCTCTGCCGGAGCCACTCTCTTCCAGTTTTTCGCCTCAAAGCCACGGAATATCCGTGTGCCAGCTGAAGGCTCCACGACTGTGTGCAGTTGTGACGGAGCAGCAGGAGAGGCACTGAAATGAATGATTTTTTAATTTGATGTACTCATGGTTTGAAAGCTGAGAATCGTTTTCCTCTTTATTCAGTGGTGAGCTTTTTTCTCCTGGCTTTTCAGACCAAATGAATAAAGAGCTGTAACAAATACTGAAGTCTTAGAATTCATAACGCAGTGCATAAAAGTATCTCTCCCACTTTATAAATCATACTGTCCATTCAAAAGGTTTTGCTTTAATGACTGGAAATAAATTGGAGGCTGAGGTGTTTTTCAAGGAGCTGTGAAGAACAAAATCGCCGTGGAAAAATCTGCAGCAGTTAAATGTGCCGAGAGGAGAAGAATTGATTGAGACCCTCAAATGCACGACATCCTCCTCCAAACCAATGAAGAAACTGCTGGAGATATCATAATGAACGGCAAGTGGGAGTAGTGCAGTTTCAGGAAAGGTGTTTTATGCAGACTGAATTATTGCAGGGGTGCCCTTTCCTACCGATTTCCTTCTCCAGGTCTTGTGGATGTGGCCATGAGACGCTGGGATTGCTGGCAGTGCCCAGCAGCTGCAGCTGGGAATGGCTGTGGGTGCAAAGATCAAACCCATCAAAGCCCTGAGTAACACCACGGTGTGCTGGACTGGGGGCATGTGAAGGTTTGTTGAACGTGCTTCTGATCTCAGGGATGGTTTTTCTGCCTGTGAAGGCCATGTGGGGGTGGCAGGGGGAAGCCAAGGATAAGAACCTGCTGGGATCAGGCTGTTCTCAGCTCCACAGAGTCACCATTCCTCCTCACATGGTTTTGTTTCAGTAAATGAAATCACACCTTGATTTCTGCAAACAGTGGTGTGGTCTGAGCATCTGTGGGTGCTTCAGACAAGAGCTGCTCAGGGGGTGGCATCTCCTCCCTGCTGTATGGGACTAAAACAAGTCATTTTCCTACTTTCAGTTTCCCAACCAGGCTGCTGCTCTCGCCAGCTCTCCACAGCCTCTCCACTGAAACAATTCCTGCTGTAATGTGTCCCTTCACCTGTTTCCATGGCAAAGAGTGAGCACCTTTCCTTGCACTGATTCACCGAAATGTAATTCCCCCTCGAGAATTCATACTGGAGAGCATTGTCCGTGGAATGTGGCAGACTCCTCCTTGTCCTGAAGAGCTGTGTTTGAATGGAGCATCCTCAGGGTTTAATTGCAGCCTCTTCTTAGGCCTGGCTCAACAGCTCTCCAGCTTTGGATTGAAGGGAAGAGGGCACCAGGGAAAGGAGACAAATCAAGGCTGTGCATGCAGAGAGGCCAGTGCCCAAAAACACTCTGAAAGTAAAAGCTCTGCTTAAGGAGTTGTTTTTGGTTTGGTTCTTTTTTTTTTAAGGTTGTCTCAGTGCCGCCAATAACTAAATTTAGGTAGGCCGCAACTTAGCCCTCACGGTCATCAAAATTAAGAAACATCAAAGTAAATCTTCAATATAGTTTGCTTAATGGTCTTTTAGGATTTATTCCACTGTTTGTATTCCCAGTTTGTGGCTGGCTGTTTCCTTGCTTGTTTAATTTAATGAAGAATTGGTGCTTTGGAAGTGAGAAATGTGTTGGCAAAGCAGTTCTGTGTTAGTTTTTGTGGAAGGAAATCCCAGGGTGAGAAGGAGATCCCCGTTAACAAGAGGAGGTTATAGAGGAATGATGATCAGGATTTCACCAAGACACTCTCTTTGGGGCTGTCCGTGGGTTTTGCTTGGTTGTATCACAGTTAAAGGAGGCTCAGTGCAAAATACTCTAATTGAGCCTCTTAATTAACAGGAAATTATGCCCTGTAGCTTAATGGGTCACCTGAGGTGGAGCAGAGGGACAACCTGGCAGTGCCCAGTTAGGTCAACCAGCAGGTTTTTCATTTGCTTGTTTTGGGGGAGCCTTTAAAAGAGGTTGGGAATGAAGATACGTGGACTTGCGGTCATTGGGAGCTGCAGTTTGGAGTAATGCAAGAACACGGAACTGGGTACCATCAACAAAATTGTTACTGATTGAAGAGGTGACCCCCGTGGGGGGGATGAGCATGAGTGGATGCGTGGGGCACGGGGTTTCTCTGTCCCTGTTCCCTTGGTCATGTGTACCCCAAATCCTGTCACCCATTGGTCACTTTGAATGTAGCCCGCGGGAGTTCTGTACTTAAGGGAGTGTTCACGGGACCCCGGGGGGGTTGTTCCAGACCTGTTCTGGGGGCAGGTCGCTGTCGGAGTCCCTGCTGGGCTCCGGCCATGTGCGGCAAGGGGGAATAAAATCTGAAAACATCTATCAAATATCATCTCCTTGATTCTTCCACGGGCCAAGGCTGTCCCCCAGGGAAAGGTTGCAGCCACCCCACTGCAACATAATGGTGGAGATATGCGGACAATTCAACGATCCCTGGATCCCTGAAGACAGCCCAAGAGAAACAGCGAAGACTCAGAAATCTCGTGAGTACTTCTGTTTTACTGTTTCCTCTCGGACTATGGAAGAACTGTGGGAAGAATCATGGCTTTCAGGCCCACAAAGAGACATTTATATTAAGCTCGAAAAAATCCTAGAACA
>VYZQ01059217.1:27792-64005 GCA_013400655.1 Mystacornis crossleyi
GACCTAAGGATCTTAAAGGTCTCTTCCAAAATTACCAATTCTGTGATTTTACAGTTCTATGAATGGATTTCAGATCTAGCACTGAAAAAATCAGGTTTTGCTCAAGTAATAAGGATTTGCACAAAGTATGGTTACTTTTTGGTCAGCTCTACTCATTTATGAGTAAAAAGATGTTTTTACATATTTTTTGGTTAGGACGGAGGTGAAACTTTTTGGAATATTAACTCAGTGTTGGAGGAACCTTCTCTGGCTACTGTGTAACTTTTGAACAAATTAATACCACAGAGAAACCTCATTTCTATTGGGCTTTCTGATTAGCACGTTGGAAAGGGATTCACAGGTCTGAAATCAACACAAAAAGGGCCACTTCTCCTTTTTTCCTATTGGTTTCAATAGATGTTGGATTCAACTCAGACTTTCCCATCAGGAAACCAACTCTCCCAATTGTTTCAGACAAAAAGCAGTGACTTGTTCTTAAACATGAAGTCAATCTCGTTCTGACATCATTTCAAGGGGTAGAACAGAACGTTTGCACTCATCTCCCTGCTCTGCTTTGAATCTGGAATGTTCCTTCTGAGTGACTCCTGTCAATTATCCCTGGCCTGTGTTGGCTGACTCACAAAATGCTGGGAAAAACACAAAAGCCTTGTGAGTAATGGTATTGAAGGGAGCCCAGAGCAAATGATAATGTCTGGGAAATAAAGCTGTGCGTTCAAATCTCCTTAGAAAGTTTGCGGAAGGACGTGGGAGCTGGATAACTTTTTTTTTGTTAATTAGAGAGGGACATGCCCTGTTCTTTTATTTCTTCCTGCAAAATAACATTTTCTCTTGGAATTAATATCGACTGGGTGGTTATTTAAATCTGTAGTATTTCAACATTTTGAGTCCTTTTTTTGTAATTATATTTTTCTTCCATCCATTGTCATTTGTTTGTACTTTGTCAGGCGCTTCCTTTTGTTTGGATTTTATACCCTTTTCCCCCAAGAGAGTTGTTATATCTGGTTTTATTTTCTTGCCTATTGTTTTCCTGAGCTAATCTCCTTGTTTTCCTTCATTTTGTTGTTCTCTTAGCCATTTAGACTCACTGTGTGTGTCTTTACTTCCAAGCCTGCCTTGATCTCATTTTGCTCGGGAAGAATTGCTCCTTTTGGCTGCAGTTTGAAGCTGTATCTATTTTTTGCTGATATTTTTTATTACCATGACAGATCCTTTTATTTAAGGGCATCTTGTTAAGACAGCTTCTTGTTATTTTTGTTGCTTCATGTCTTCAGTGGGTTTGAGGCTCCTCTGCCAATTTTCCTCATGAATTTTGTATTGTCCACTTCCAACATCAACTTGTGGAGGGTGTGCAGGCCCCTTCCCGCAGCATTTCTCCCTAATTTTTCCTCTGATGCATCTTTTTCGGCCCTGAATTCCCTTCTGCTGGGATTTTGGCCCTGCAGGGATTGAAGGTGTGCTAATTCAGCCGTTCCACGCACAGGATGCCGAGTCAGTTTTCCTCTTTACATTTAATTCCGATGGTTAAAGCTGCCTTTTTGCAGTTTTTTTTGGAGGACTGTTATTCGTTAAGACAGTCCTGTAGAGACTCTCGGCCCCTGCAGTTCAGCTGGACTTTGGAATCAGTTGGTATCAGCCCAGTTTAGCTGGAATCAGCACATCTTTGTAATTGCAATATCCTTAACCCTCGGAACTCTTACACATCCCATTGGACTGGTCATGGGAATTCTGTTTCCCTGCCAGTGTCTCTCACAAAGATACATTGAACTACCTTTTTTTTTTTTTAATTTCAGGTATAATTTCTCTTTGAAGTGGTAGCTTGAGGACTCCAAGAGCCCAAGAAGGAGCTGGGGTCTGCCAGTGCCCTGTCAGGAGTGAAAAGGGTTTTCTCTCCCAGCTGGCAGGAAAAGGGTCCATTCATGACAGGCCCTTCAGAAAAAAACATTAATTAACACTTGTCACCTGTGACAGTCACAGGTAATTCCCACACTGACAGGTCTTTGCACAGATTCCCATTTTTCCTTTGACAACTGGACCGTGAATTCTAATTTTACCAGCACAGAAAGTGGCATCAGCGTCTATGCCAGGTTTTGAAAGGCATCAAAATGAGCAGGGAAGTGTCTGCAGAGCACTGGGAGCACCCAGGTGCTCCTCTCAGGACAAAGGGCATTGCTCTGACAAGCAGCAGCAAGTCATTAATTACAAGCAGCTAATTGGCCTCATAGGGCCAGCTTGGAAAGCATAATCCAAAAAATAAAATGAAAACCCAAACAATTTGCTGATGGTGGTAAGAATCACAGAACACAGAGTATCCTCAGCTGCAAGGGCCCCACCAGGATCATCCAGTCCAACTCCTGGCCCTTCACAGGACACTCCAAAATCCCACCCTGTGCCTGAGAGTTGTGAAATGGGAATAATCCCACCCTGTGCCTAAGAGTTGTGAAACGGGAATAATCTGGTAAGTTCTACATAGATCTGGCCTTAACAGTGACATAATGGATCCAAGAAAAACACTTCCCATTTCCAAGTGTGATCTGACCCCACATCTACAGGATGTGTTGTGCTTTGACACCACCAGTGCAAATCCCAGCAATTCCCGAGCCAAGGTGCCCCCACTGGAGTTGATTCCCTGGTTTCAGAGGTGACAGTGTCCTCTCGGAACAGATCCATGGCTGAGCTTCAGCTCGTGGGGAAGTAAGTGCTCCAGCTGACACTTGACTTATTATCTTTGGACCTTCATCTGCAGTGATGTTTTCCCTGAGACAACTTGGTGGGGCCTGGATTTTGGAGTGCCTCCAGCTCTCGTTTCAATCCATAATGTGCAGCTGAGCATGTGCTTTAGGCTCTCTTAAAGAACAAGCATAGCATGAAGGCTGAAATGAGGCGTGGACGTGTCTGCTAATTAGAGCAGCAGAGCAGGGAGCTGGAAACGAGCTGGGAATCAGCTCCTCTGCACCAGCGATGTCCCTCACCTGCAGAAATCCATATTTGGGACTCACGATGCTGGGAATTGCACTAAAAACGTTGGGATTGGTGTGATCTTCAGACAGACCTCAGACAGAGGTCATGACTCTGAGGGGAGAGACCCTCACAGAGCAACAGAGCTCTCCTGAGGGATTTTTCTGAGGCAAGAGAGGGCAGGGGGAATCCTATCCAGAGGGGAATGAAGAGGATGTAGCGGGATGAGAAAGTTTTCTTCAGGTATAATTGTAACACGGATTTCTGCTGCGTGACTTCCCAGTAACTCCCAGTATTCCTCCTGGTTACTCAGGGCCAGTATCCATGCTGGAGCTTTCCCCACTGGAGCTCTGATTCCACAGGGGCCTCTGCCAACACCCCTGATAAAACACTGAGTTTCTCTGTGAGGCCTCTGATGCTGAATTTGATATCCAGATATTTCCTGCTTTATCAGCCAACCGCACCCCACCTCAGATACCAGCACTCCCTCCAGCGTGTGGCTTCGCTATTCCTTTCCGATAATTCCCCAATTCCCAAGTTTCCCCAACTTTGTCATATTCCACCAGATAGCAACTTTCTGCCTGATATTTTAGCGTGTTCTGGAGCTGAGATTGTGGTACCCTGCACACCTCGTGGTTGTCAGCCCCCAGCTCAGCGCTGCCTGCCTTGATTGATGGATTTTATCTCGTGTAATTTGCCCTATCTCAACTGCTCTCTCTCTCCTCCTTTTCCAGGAGCAGGAAATCCTGGCTGCTGCTCTGCCATAAAAAGAGTTTATACATCGATCCAGGTGAGATGGGAGCTTGGCCTTAACATCTGTGCGAGTGCTGCGTGTTCTGATGTTCAGGGAATGGGTAAAAGTTTGGGCCTACCCGAAGTCCATAAATACTCATTCCATTAAAACCAGATTTACGGGGCTGGGCCTGTGGCACAGAAGTGCTGAACTTACTCCATAATATTCCTGCAAGGCTTTTCCTTGTCTGCCCGGTTTGGATTTGTGAGTGTGTGCCCCTGTGTTAAACTTCTTTTTGCAGCTACTATTGCTAGTTTAGCTTTTTTAATCTGATTTTATTGCACTGTAAACTCCTTTCTCTCTTCTAGAAAGTAATTCCACTTCCCTCTGTGTGAGAAACATGGTAAAAAACTTACAACTATTAAGTAAAAAAATATAGAGAGTTTTGTTTGCCTCCAGCTTTTTTTTTATTTTACCTCTGGAAGCTTTTGGCAATATCCGTGGCCTGGGAAGCGATGCTCATTTTGGAAAGGCAGTTTTTCAATTAAGCTGCTTTTCTTCATCAAATTCTGCTCTCGAGGACTTCCAGCATCTGCTGGCTCAGAGGAAAAAGTTCTCGGTGAAAATCCTAATTTCAGAAGTACTTTCTAATCACAGCATGTAAGTTTTGAAAGAATATTTCAGATTTTCACCCCAAACCCTGACGTGTGTTTTGAGAGATAATTAAGATCAATCTTAGCCTTAAAGCAACTGGGGAAGAAGGAGCAAACAGAAGGAGTTTATCCAAACTTCTGGTTACTCTGAGATGGAAAAATGCCTCTTTTAAAACACTGAAAGTTGAAAAAGCCACAAGAATCCATGGAGGAATAGCGGGAAAATTGTCTTCTCCTCCATCTCATGTTTATCTTATGGGTACTTTCTATGGCTGAATAAATTATAAGGACGTTTACATCCTAAATGGCAGGTTTGGGCTGGTTTTAAAGTGTTCCTGCTTTTTCCTACAGGTTTTGAAGCTCCAACCTTGGGAAGTACCACAAGAGAGCAAGGAAAATGGGATTAATTTGGTGAGTGGCACAAATCAAGCTCTGTAAAAGAGATCCTGGTGGGTTTTATTTGAACCCAATTCTGGCTTTCTTTATTATTATTATCAACTTATTATTTTTTATTTCATTATTATTTTATTATTATTATACCATCATTATTAGAATTATTCTCATTATTATTAAGTCTGAGGGAAGAATCTTCTCCATACACCAGATTACATTCTTTGTACAATATCTTCCCCTGCTGAAAATTTTTCATTTTCATCTGCAGGTAAAACGTGGAATATTCACAAGGAATGTGGTGTCAGCCTAAAACCACTGGGGCAGTCTCACATTTAAGTCAATTAAAACTTGACCTGGACAGGTAATTAATGTCTTTTTCATTGACTCAAAAATACCTAAATATTGGAACACTTAAAAGGAATTGAAGAAGAGAAACAGCACCATTAAATAAACCCAGTCAGTTCTGGGTGATATTTAGGGACAGTTTGCAGTGTGAAATAGAGAAAAGCATCATTCTGATTTTGGAACAATTTTAAAAATAATGGGAATGATAATGCTGAGAAGACTGTTAAAGAAAAAATTTATGTAAGTGTTGAAAAACTGCAAAAATAAGAATAAATGGCCTTCAAAATATTAACTTAAAAATATTCAAAATAATGCAAAGTCATAGGAATTGGAAGCAATATTTGCCTTTCATCCTCAAAAACTTCCTTTGGCATAGATCCCACAATGGCAGAGGATCTCATTTATTTCATGGGAACACTAGCCCATTATTTTTCTTTAAATATTCCATATTTTTCATGTTAAAAGCCATTTATTTCAAATTACTCACAGAAAATATTAATGTGTGCGTCAACTCTCCTTAAACATCCATTTGGGTTGATTATAAAAAACAAAACACGAGTTTTTTGAATGGTTTTTATGCAACAAAAGCATGTTTGGAACACTTGAAAATCTGTTTTTCTTTTTGTTCTGCCTCATTTATTTGTTCATTCAGCCAAGCTTTCAGCTGTGCACTGCAAAGTGTCAGAGGTGGTTAAAGAACATTATTGATTCCAAAACTGCTGAAAGACAGAACAAGTTTGGGATGAAGGGATCATTTTTCTGCACTGTGAAGGTTTCCCAGCCTACAGTTTTGCTCCAGGGTGACCGGGTTGAAATGGGTTTTTAATGAGTTAAGGGAAGTGTTAAACAAGAGGAACAAAAAAAAGGCAGATTTTATAACATTTAGGAACCAAAAAGAGGCAGATTTTGTAAAATTCAGGAGCAAAAAGAGGCAGACTTTATAAAATTATTCAGGAGTAAAAACAGGCAGATCTTATAAATTAATTCAGGTTTTCTTGGCTGAACAGTTGTTGGCTTGATCTACAGGAATTATATAAAATGGTAGGAAAATCCAAGTTAAAACCTCCAGAACCATTAAGGTTAACAAAGAGTTAATGGATTTGAAAAGGGAAAAACGATTCGACAGTGCTGGGTCCAAAACCAAACAAGAATTTTTGCCTATTTGAGTGCTGCATGGAAAAAACAAACTATGGATTAAGTGGTTTCAAACTGGAGAAAGGAAATAATAATTATTATAGCAGAACTTGGGAATCCATGAGAGGAGCTGCTGAAATCTGAAACAACTAAAAAAGTGATTTTAGTGGTGTGTGTGGTGCAAAGAAGGGAAGTTTCTTGCACTTGTTGTGTTCCATATTTCAGGAATCAGGGGAAAGCTGAGCTGAAAACAGGAAAAGCAGAATTGATTCAAGGATATCCTTGTGCTAGAGCAGTGGGAAATTCCCCAGATTTAGGTTGGAAACAGATTTAGAACCCCAGTGTCTAAAACTCACCCTTGAAGCAGCAAATATTCTTGGGATCACAAGGACTCGGGAAAAAGCTCCTTTTTCCTCATTTTCTGGTCTCATCCATCTCTTCCAGGAGCTGCCTCGACATCTTGACCCGCAACTTCCACCTGCACCAGTTTTTTTTTGGAATACGGTTTGGAAAAGGTTGGAAAAGGGCTCTAAAACTGAGCCCAAGCCCTGGCTCAGTTCTCCACCAAACCCTGTCCCCAAGGGCCATATCCTGAACAGTTCCAGGGATGGGGATTCCACCTGCTCCAACGCCTGAGCAGCCTTGCAGTGGAGAAATTTCTCCTGATATTTAATCCAAACCCTCCAGCTCAGCCTTGAGGAACATTTGGGAGAGATCCCCACTGGATCAAGCATCTCCGTGAAGCCACATGGTTATACCCGATGCGGGCGTGGCTGTTTCTTACCCAATTTATCATATTTTCCCCCCAAAAATGTTTATTTTGATGAGGAAGCCAAGAGATCACGTTTCTTGAGCCGCTCCATCTATTCCTGCTCTTTCATCCGGGAGTGGGAGTTGATCCTGTGGTGGGATTGCTCCTCTGCTGAGCTGGCAGTAATGGAAAAGGAGATTCCACACTTTCTGAGGGCCCCCTAACAGCTCTTGTGGACAATTCCGAGTGGTTTTGCTCACCTGGTTTACAGACTTAACAATCAATAAGTCCTGACTCGTGTCAGGGTATTTTCTGCTCTTTCAGAGCTGTAATTTCTCGCAGTGCATTTTAAAATTGGCTTTTTTCAGAAGCCGTTTCTTGGAGTGGTTGGGGTTGAACGTCGCTCTTCAGATCAGCCCTTGAAAGAAATCAGGTTGAAACTCGAAGCGAAAAATGCTTTGCTGAGACACAGCAAGCTGAGATCTGACAGTGCCTTCAGCTGCTATTTTCGGTTTCTTCTCAAAGATTTTGTGCTTCATCCTGAACCCTCCCTGGAGATTTGGTAAAGCAAATATGGAAAATGCCACTGTGCTCTTTACAAATGTAACTAGAAGGGTTTCAAACCCCAACATTTATCTGTCAGCATCAGGAAAAGCTGCATTTAATACACTGGGTATGATTTGTTTCTCAGTGACAGCTCTTGTTCAGATCATTTTGTTGTACTTTTGACTGGGTTGAGTGAATATTCTTTAATTTTGGTGAAATTTTGTGTGGTTTTACACATCCCTGGCATTTTTCCTAAGGGAGCAGCTGTTCTAAAACTTGATTGTTACGTGGAGTTTTCTGTTGGTGGCTTTGTTTCTTTTTGCAGAATCACCTGCTTTTAGAGTAAGAAAAAGGAAATGGATGTAAACTAAAACTCCTGCTGCTGATTATGTTCTCCTTGGCCTCTTTTCATCCTGTTTCTTACCAACCACATTCCAAGGACTTTCAATCAATGCACTAAACCCATGGAAATTTGGGTGGCATTGTCCTGTACACCAGCAGATCCCTTGGGAATATGAATCCACCTGGAGGGCTCTGAGTGTGGGGATGGAATCAGAGGGGTTATGTTGTGTACCGTAGCAAATCTGATCTTTTATCACCCTGGAGGATTTGAAATTTTAATATAAACAATGAAGTAATGACAAGTCAAGTCTCACCTGCCCCGTGCCCATCCAGTCTCTAAGATACCCACGACATAAAGAGCTGAGAGTCTTTGCCCTTGAGCTGCCTTTCCAAAGGCATAAATCTGATTTACTCCCCTGAATCTCCGAGTTTCCATTCAAAGGCATCCTGCGTTTCGGGAGGGATGTAAAATTGGGGAAGAAATTTCATTGTGGTGTCTCCTCCCAGCTAAATCCACTCACCGAGTTATATTTGGCAGAGTGTGATGCTCCTGAACTCGGAAACAAATCTGTCTGGGATTTCAGGGGGCTTGGGAATGATGAAAACTGATGCCCCGAATGCAATTTGTTTGGTTTTTGTGCTCTCTGGCTTCATAAACTCTTGAAAATCGCTATAAATACAGTCGGGCACAAGGCAGCATAACCAGAGGAAAGCATAAACCTCTCCTCGGGATTTTACAGCTCCGTGCACATTGTCTTTGAAACGCTCCTTTAAAATATGGGTTACTCATTGTGTTCCTGTAATCCTCAAAGCGTGCCAGGAAACCAGCGGCACTGAGGGCTTGTCACTCACACCTGGGACATCAGCAGGCTGAGGGAGGGCAGCCTAAAGGGTGAAGGCAAATATTCAGCTGCCTAAAAAGAAGTGTTCAGACCCTTTCATGTGCCGGTCGTTCATCCTGTCCTCGGTGAATCAACGCACCTGGCGAAAGGCTGGATTTTGTTGTTCCAGGTTGCTGCTGTCAGATGCTCCTCAGCAACCTTCGTTGTTGCAGCTGCCAGGGCTCAGCTGATAAAAGGTGTTTTGATTCAGTTCATCATCCCTTCTCTGGAGCCAGGAGAGTGAGGCAACGCTTCATCTTCGCTGAAGGGTGGAGAACGGCACTTAAAGCCTTGAGGTCTTGTGTGGTTTAATTATTGGGAAGCTGCTCCCTGCCCCGTTTGTATAAAAGCAGAAATCAAGGAATAACGGAGAGATTTTCTGGAATATTGGCTAAATTCTGCAGGACTGGATCTCTTCTGGAATTGAGAAAGCATTCTAGTAAATAAGGGATATAATCTCCTCTGTAGCCTTGAGTTTCTTGAAGATTAAGGTGTATTTCTTGTCTTCTGTGGGCAGAACTGTCCTGAAGCCCTAAAAGAATAAAAGTGCTTTGAATACAGTTAGGTTTTATGCCAAAAAAAAGAAAAATGTATTAAACTGATGGGTAAAAATTATTCCTCCCCTCATTTCCATCCGGGCTCCCTTTTGACATTTGGCTCTCTGATTATTTTTTGAAATGAAAAAAAAATCCACATCCTGGTCTACACAACTTTGAGGTCGCTTCTCCTCGGTGGGTTTGACGTTCCAGGCAAGAATTGGACCTTTGTGGGTATTAGAACACATCATGAGAATCAGATCAAAGTTTATTAATCCTTTCAGGAGCCCCTTCAATTGCCAGAGGAGATCAGGATGGACGAGCTCGACCTGGGGGTGCAATTTCTGTAATGGGGAGGGAGGAGAAAATCAGCGACAACCTCTGGTTGTCCTCTGGCACCACCAACAAAGTCTTGGCCTTCCCTCCATCGTGCAAGACTCAGATTTTTATTAAGTAAGAGCTGCTTATCACATGAAACCTTTCCTTTTGCTTGAGAAACTTCTTTAAGCTCAGTTTCTCTGTTAATTGGGTTATATCTACTGCTAGGGTGGAGTTGTTTTTCCTCAGAAGGATAAATAATATTTATTATTGATTATAAAATGCATCTATTGTTATTTCCACAGATGTTCTTCACGACCACCTCCCTTTTTGATTAGAAATATCTTCAAAAAACATCCCTTGAACAGTGATTCTGTAGCTAAATGATGACAATCATAAAAAATTATTCTTCAAGGCGAATATCTTCTTTAGTTCCTGCAAATCCATGAGTTTGCCTGGCCGCACTGGATGGTGGCCACCATAATTTCTTAGAACTTTTGGCCTACAGCTGATTTCTCACCTGGTGATCTCCAGTGGTGTAAAACACAACAATTTATGTGTGTTTGGTCTCATAAGATTAAGACCTGAAACGATAAACACTTCAAATCCCAAACTGATTTTAATATTATTGCTGAAAACTGCTTTCTTTCTTTAAAATGAAAAAAAAAATAGACTCAAAATCTGTAAATGGCCTAAACGAGACAGAACTGTGCTGGAAAAAAAAAAAGGCAAAAATCCTTGGCCGAGCTCAAATCAAAGCCTGCAGGGCTCGTGTTGGACTCACTGTCCCTGACAATGATGATTCCTCACTTTTCTCTGGGAAAGGGAGGACTGAGAGTATTTTAATCCTTTCCCTTCTGACCCCAGGGCACGCTGGAGGGGGAGATTACCCCAATCCTTTAAAACACAGCGTTTTCCTTGCACTGAAATGTGTTCTGTAAACACTTCCATGTGAAACCCGTGCTCTTTTCGAAGGGCTCAGGAACACCCCAGATCGTTCCTTTTGTGGAGAGAAGTCAGCTGCTTCAAACAGCTGATGCTTTGCTCTGCCTGGCAGATGAGAGAGGGATAACCAAGAATTTCCCAACATTTTCCCTCCATTCTCATAGCCAGGACCAGGCACTGTCTGTGAGCAGTGTCCCTGTTGCTCAGCCCGATGTATTTGCATGAATAACACGTAAAAAAGGACTGGTTTTCTCTTTGCCTCCTCCCCTCAATGATTCACAAAACCAAAAACTGAATTTTAATGCATGCCTGAATTTGGGGGAAAAAAAAAAAATTATGGAGCAGTCGTATTATTTTGAGTAGATGGAGAAACACTTGTGAATCTTGCATAGGTATTAATAAATAATAGTATTAAATGAGCAGTACCCTGTTTTCCTGTCTAATGCTCTGTTTGTTGTGCTGTACCTGCTGCTATAAATCATGCAGGATGTTCCTCCAGCTCCTGAGGCACCCAGAAGAGGCTTTTGCTGGGTCGTGAGTTTGGGAATTTGCTTTTTTTTTTTGCCCAAAACACCTGGTTTACATGCTCACCTCCACCCCAGGTGAGAAACGGCAGGAGGAAAACATCATTATCTTTGGAGCTGTGCTGGGTTATTTGTACAGGAGCAGTGCCCTTATTGAAAAACATGGATATTGCCGGCTGCAGGGAGCTGGAGGCGCTGGGATGACACGCTCAGCAAAGGAAAAAGGGGTTGTGGCAATAAAAGTGGCAAGATTGGATTCTGGCTGCTTCCCTCTGTGTGGCGGGGAGGTGAGGGGTGGCGTGGAGAGGGCGAGGCTGTGGCAGGGGACTAGTCAGAGGGGTTTATCTGAAACGGGCTCACGGAAATCGGGGTTTCTGCTGCAGGAACCTGGGGACAACGTGGTGTTTCAGCCCGGGTGCCTGCAGAAATGTCCAGTGCAGCACTCTGCTGGGGAGGGAGAGGGTGGAAGGGGCCTTCCTGGGAGTGGCACTGGCAGGGAGGTGAAGCTGCTGCACCCATGGTGGGAGCTCGAAGTGCCACGGACAAAGGCCAGGGAGTCACTTGTAGGTCAGTGATTATGGTCTGAGTGAGGCCAGTGGTTTGGAACTCTGGGGAACTCGCATTAAAATGAAGAAATCTTTCAGCTCAGGACAGTTCTTGCACGTATTTCTCTCTCTTTTGAGCTGTTTTCCAGACAGAGGCAAGAATTGGTGGTGCTGTGACAGAACAAGAGCTGCCATATATCCAACAAGGTCCTTTGGTTCCCTGTTCCCTGTGTTTTGAGGTTGCTGTGACCCCCCCATACATCAAAAAAAATTCCTTGGAAGCTTTCTCTTCCCTGCATTTGTTGTATCAGCCGCAATCCCAAACTTCATCGTATTTTGTGTTCCTTTGTTCCACATTCCTTTGTGCTGCTCAGTCCTGGCCACGAGGCCTCTGTCCCACAAAACCTGGCTCTGGGGATAACTGAACATCCACAAAAACCTCTTTCATCTTGACTTGGGAAGAAAAGAATGGAGGAGAGAGGACTGGGGCAGGAGGAAGCTTGGATTGAAAGCAGAGGTAAGGGTTTAATTCCTAGTGGCTGCAATAATTAATTGTGTTTATCTTTACCATCAGCTCTTCAAAATTTCATTTTGGATCAAGCGAAATAAGCCAGACTTTCAGCTGATATTATCTTCTAAACTGTATTTCTTGATATCCTTGTATTTATTCATTTCACGTAATTTCAGGACGCAACATAATGATGGAAAAGGTGCTTTCACTGGCAGATTTTATTGAACTTAATGTCTCTGTAATAAGTTCAATTAAGGGTTTAGTCCACTTCGAGCATTTTGCACCCAGAATCTCATCTTGTGGAAAAGGTCTCATCTTGGTAATACAGGTATTTCCCTTGTTAGCTCCAGCCCGTGGTTTTTATGTTTTGAAGGAATGAATCAGTCCGGAGGCCAAAAATGCTGCTTTGAGCTTCCATTTCAGTTCCTGCCTAAGGAAGAAATTTACAGCTGCACAAAATGCAAACCAAAAACGCAATAGAAGAGGTTTTAACTCCCAGGAACTGGAAGAAATGTGGCAGGGCAGCCTCGTGCCTGATTTTCACATGTCTCAGCTGAAGGGCACGAGCTGGTCTGGAGCAAACCCGAAGCAGGGAAAACTCAGGGAAGGAGCACTTGGATTTTTTCTATTCCAAAATGCCCGGGGTGTAAAATTCAAACTATTTTTTTTATACAAAACTTTGTGGCAGTCTCTAATCTGATGCAGACATGGAATGGGAGGAGAGGTGATCACCCTGTTTGGTTCAAACAGAAGGTTTTCCTGGAATTCCCATTTATTAAATGGACATAAACAAAAGGTATCTTGAAATTTGCAGTGGATCCATTGCTGGTGCCATGGAATATTTCCTTTATTTCTGCACCTGTGCTTTTAATTCCCACTGCACCTTTCAGGACTTTAGGAGGACAATTCATCACCAAAATTTAGGGGAAAAATTAGAAGAGAATAAACCACGAGAAGTTCATAATTTAGCAAAGATGAAAACATCAGGTATAGAAAAACTAAATTCAAATTATCCCTCTCTGCCCCCTCAAAATATCCCTTACTCTCCAGCAGACAAAAACTAGACCAGGAAAACCTTGTTTGCCTTGGGAATAATTTCTGTATTAATGAGAGTGTAATTGTACCTTTCAAATAATTTTTTTTCCGTGGTTGGAAAACTCTTTTGGGTGTGAATTTTCCCCCAGTTGCAGCCTCTACATCAGTAGGATCTTTTCTAGGATTTGTCTCAGCCCTCAGCTGGGATGAATGAGTCAATGTGTTTGCAGTTGGATGGGAGTGGGCAGGGAGACCTGCAGGAAACGGGATGTGAAACATCCACACGGAGAAACAGGGCTGGGAAACGTCTGCAAAACTCGACAGTTGCTGCTCTCAGACCAAAACAGAGATTCCACACTAAACTTTGAAATATCGCAGCTGTCACAAGCTGTGGAAACAGCGATTCCCACGTGGAGGGGTTTGGATTGAATTTCAGGAAAAATTCCTGTGCTGAAAGGGCTCTCGAGCCCTGGCACAGCTGCCCAGGGCAGGGGTGGTTTCCCCATCCCTGGAGGGATCTAAAAGCCATGGAGATGTGGCACCTGGGGACGTGGGGCAGTGGTGGCCTTGGCACTGCTGGTTGACTCGATGGCCTTAGAGGCCTTTTCCAACCTAAACGATTCCCATTCCATGATGTAAAACGGCCCCGTGCAGATCCCAGCCACGAGTAAAATCTCTTTTTGACAGTTGTGAGGATATAAAAGAGGAACAGAAATTTAAACCCTTTAATGAAATGCTTTTGCAAAGGTCCTTTTGGACATTTCATCCCCAATTTGGGCCCAGAGACTTTGGGAAGTGGGAGCAGAAACAGAAGCAAACAGAATTATGTGGAATAATTGATTCACAAGGAAATGATGAACAGCTCTGGAAATAATTTCCCCCTAAAACAAATCAGTGCAGAGTGTGAATACAGAATGCAGCAAAGATTGGTGGCTTTCCTTGGTTATTTGTTTAGTTTGGTTTATTTTTCCAGAAATTTCTACCCATACATTTGAGGACAAAACTGTACCTCTGGGAACTTCAGGTGCAATGCACAAAAAAATTAATTTTTTAAATGGGAAATAATAAGAGTGATGCATCATACCTGACTCCCCCGGTGCAAATTTATAGCAGCTTCATTCTTAGCCATTAATAAACAAGCTAAATATAAACATTAATTTCCCTGGAATATTGGATATTATATTATTGAGTTATTAATGCATTATATTATTGAGTTGTATTCTGAACACACAGCATGCTAAATGTGGTATTTAACTGTAAATTACTGCCTCATTGCTCCATATTTTAAAAACAATCAATATTTCACAGTTTTAGTGGTTTATATCTCCCTCTTTGGGGTTTTCACCACCTATCTTTGAAAACTTTCTTTGTTAGAACCCTGTTGTTCGCCGCTTCACTCTAAATCAGGATTTTGATGAAACATGTAAGAACTAAAAATGGGAGAGTAAGAGTTTAATGCTTCTTGAAATGCTGTGTAATGCTTGGAAGAATCCCATCACTTGTAGCAGGAGTCTTCATGCATGATTCCAGAATGGCTTTTTATATGGGAAAAGTAAGGAATTGAATAGCTGCTTCATTCCAGGAGCAGTGGCTTTTTGTGGAATGACAAACTGATTACCTCTGACTGCTAAGAGCAGGATTTTAACGTGCTGAACAAATTTGTTCTTAATATTTCCCTATTTGTATAAATGTATATCACGTTAAAATATGGGATTTCCATTCTGGATTATGGTAATGGAAAAGTTCAGATTCACAGGCAACAGGATGTGGAAAAAGTCATCAGGTTTCAGCCTTTGGTTCAATTTGGGAATGTGTAAAACCCATAAAACTGGGTCACAGAATGAGCACCTGGAATATGAGCCGCAGATTTGATCCTTGTGGGCTTGGAAAACAGGAAATTTGATGTTGGGAGATATTGAATTCTGAGCTTAAAAATTGATTCTGGATCTGCATAATGGGCTCTAAAATTCAATAAATCACCTGAAGGCCGGGGCTTGAGGCAGCTCTGCTGTCCTTTGCGAGGTGACCCCTGCTCAGGTGGGGGTGTGGGGTGGGTTTGTGGTCCTGGAGCAGTGCTCAGCTCTTGGCAGGGGTCCCCAAACCGCACGGCAGCCCCGTGCCTTTTATCCTCTCTTCCATTCCAGCAGGGAACAAAGGGTGTGGAGAGGGAATCGAGGGACTGAAGGGGTGAGATAGGATCTGCTGCGAGACTGATCCCAGCCCAACACACACGGTCTCAGCAAGGTCATGGAATGGCTTGGGCTGGAGGGACCTGGAAACCATCCAGTGCCACTCCTGCCATGGGCAGGGACACCTCCCACTGTCCCAGGCTGCTCCAAGCCCCAATGTCCAGCCTGGCCTTGGGCACTGCCAGGGATCCAGGGGCAGCCACAGCTGCTCTGGGCACCCTGTGCCAGGGCCTCCCCACCCTCACAGGGAACAATTCCTGCCCAATATCCCACCTAACCCCGGCCTCTCTTGGTTAGAAGGTCTGGGAAGTTGACACTGATGACCCTTAGACTTCATCCAAAGAATATTCTGAGGAGTGGAGATCCCAGCAGCAGGAATATTGGGGGAGCAGGAGAAGGAGGAGCAGCTTGTGGAGCTCAGACCTCAATAATCTTCATTTTTTTCCTTCTGCCCTAAGTGATTGCAGAGCTGAGGCTGCTGGAGGAGCAGAAAAGAAGAAGGGGGAAAGGAGGTGGTTGTAGTCAAAAAAGTTGCAGGAGAGGCATGACTTGTTTAATTGATGTGAAATTCCCTGGGTGCCCAAGTGACTTCAGTTCTTAGGAGAAATCTCAGCGATGCTTCAGGAGAGGATATTCTAAATGAAATGTTTTATCTGCAAAGTGCTAAAATAGGTTTCCTCTCAGGTGAGCTCTTTAACTTTGAGCTGTCTGGCTTTGGGAAATTAAGTTTGAAGCTCCTGTTGTCTGCACTGCCCTTATGGGAGATTGTTTCTTAAAAACGGGGGGATTATGAGGGAAATCAGTATTTTTCCCGGTTTTCCATTTTGCAGGCAAAGTTGCTCCTGCTGTTCTGCCACCTCAGGGTCTGTTTCCCCAGGAACACAGACATGGAAAAATATGCTGACATAGCTCTGCAAGGAGACCTGAGTGTTGTTGGAAAGGTGTCGGTGCTGTGAGACTTTATTGGAAATCTGGGAAAATTTGTGTCATCCCTGACAAAGATCAGTCCCTGGGGGTTACAAGCCAACCCTGAGACACAGAGGGAAAACAGAGCGCCCCAAAGATGTTCAGAACATCTCCTCAGCGATCTCCGGCATTTCTCCAAACACCAGGATATTTTAGGATGCACTTTAACACTGCTTTCATCCTCCAGAAAAACTGAGCTCCTTTTTTTTTCCCCAGGTGAGCTCTGAGAAGTCTCCTTGTTTTGATTTTCTGTACATGATATATAACCCTGTATTGTAACGCCAGCCCTTCCATAGAAATGGATAAATAAGTAAATGTGGCACTTGGAGAGGATCCTTCTCTTTCAAGAAGCCTCAGTTCCCTTTCAGCCTCAGTTTCCCAGTGAAACCACTGGGACATCACGAGGGTAAAGCTTCCTTTCAAGAAATCCCTTCAGGCTTCCCACTGATGGGAGCCCTGTGCTGTCAAAAGGTGGCAATTAACCCTTTAATAAAGATTTATTGCTTGTCATAGGTTCCCAGTCACACCACAGCCGTTTGTAGCTGAGAAAATCTGACTTTCTCCTGCCATTGTCTCCCCCTCTCTCACAAACATTATCTCCCAAACAGGAATTTCTCTTTCCTTTTGCCATTATGGCAGCTCGAGGAGGTGTTTTTCCTTCCGTAACCGCATCCCTGAGGACAGAGAGACAACAGTGAGCCTGAATTCCCTAAAGCAATTTCCTTTCATATCCATACCCTCTTCTCCTTCTATTGGTGCAATCTAAAGTCGGGGATGGATAAAAGCTGCTCTGCTACAAGTTCATCTCCTGCCAGGGCACGAGTTGTTCTCTGTAGTTTATTTCTGCTGTTTTGGCCAATTTGTTACTTCAAAGTTTATTGTGTCTCTCTGTTAGGAAATAGAAGTTTCTCCTGTTATTCAGCCTCAATTTTTGTTGTCCTTATTTCATTTATTTTTCCCCTCTTCCCATTTCTATTTTCTGGCAGCTCGAAAATAGAGAATGACACACCTTTAATACTCACAGGGAAGAAGTTTTTCTGGGAAAATAACAAATTGGGGAAGTCTCACGTAAATCTTTACTCCTAAATCTTTAGACAAGATAAACCTTCAAGGGTATGAAACACAAAGATTGTTGGAGTAAAGAGCAGGCTAAGGATCCTGGTGGCCCTTGAATTGCTCTAAGACAGTCTCTGGCTGAGGAATGGGAGAGAAATTCACCTGACAACTGTTGGCTTCTCCCTGGGTTTTGTAGGGTTCTGGTTTTGGGTTGTGTGGGACAAACATGTGCTGTCCCCGTAGTTTCAGCACCTTCCATGATCTGATGTAAAAGCCAGAAGTGGAGAAGTGTTCTGGGCAATTCTGCTTGCTCCTTTCAGTGTCACTGGGGTGGGGGGCTGGCAGCTGTCAAACCCACAGAGACGGGTCCTGACCACGCTGAGAGGGATCAGCACCCATCCTTCTGGAAAAGGGAGTTGTAGGAAAGGCCCCCGGCCACGAGCCTTCGGCCGAGTGGCTTTGGGAAGGAGCAGAGCAGCCCCAGGCAGGTGATGGGTATGGGAAGAGAAGATGTGGCTGCTCTGCAAAGCGGGAACAGGTTAATAAGCACCGAGGAAGGGAGGGGGAAGAAATCAAAGCTCAAAAGAAATTTCTCAGCGTCTCTTGCAGTCCTTTGGCTCCAGCGCTGGCTCTGCTTGGCCTCCCCCTTTCCCCGCTCTATTCACAGCCTGTATTTAACACTCGTGTTTGCTTTAAAAACCCAAAGTACATCAAGGCTAAGCAGAAGCATCTCTGCAGCGCTTTGTTGTCTCTTACAAAGGCTGCAGCTGAGAGTCCTCACTCCCTGGCACCCCCAGACACTAATTACAGATGTCAAACGAGGTGTGGCTGCCACCACCGCCATCACAGGGGAGTTGGCTTTGATGTCTCACGCCTTCCCTGCGCTGACTGAAGTCGCTGCCAGAGGTGCAAGACATCCTAACACCTCCCTCTCTTCCTGCTTGTTTATCTCGGGAAAGCTTTCCAATTAAAACATGGGAGTGAAATGGTGCGCTGGCGTTCCCCTCCTTGCTTTTGGTGTGCTGCTTTTATAAACTTTATAGGGTCAATGAACCATCGCTGTTCCAGTTCACCTCTGACGTGAGGTCAGATGCACACGCGGCTTTTACTTCGAGGCAGTTTGCAATTTTAGTTCAATAACAGCTCTGATAAATCTTTTTATTCTCGTGGACGAGAAAACCTTGATGCTTCAGGTAAACTTCATAATTTTTTTTTTCACTAACTAAAAAGAAAATATTTTTTCCTATAAAACCTCTGCAGTGATCTCCCTGAAAGGAGGTCGTGGTGAGGAGGTGCTCAGCCTCTTCTCCCAGCAAACCAGTGACTGGACAATGGGAAACCGCCTCAAGCTGTGCCAGGGGAGGTTCAGGCTGAATATTAGGGAGGTTTTTTTCACTGGAAGGGTGGTTCAGCTTTGGAATGGGCTGCCCAGGGAAGTGGTGGAGTCCCCATCCCTGGAAATGTTCAAGCAAGCAGAGGTGGCAATCTGCAGTCTGGTTTAGGGCAGGGTGGTGATGGGTCAAAGGTTGGACTTGATCTTGGTGGTCTTTTCCAACTTTAATTTCATTTAATTCTCAGATTCTGTGACCTGTTTCTTTTGAGAACTAACAGTCCTGGTGTTCAGAGCACGCTGAGATTCCCTCTCCCCCTTTGTCCTTCCCTGCGTTTCTCCCCCCTGCTCTCTCTCCAAGGTGTGACCAGCACCCCATTTCCATGGAGACTTTCAGATCCACCTCTTTGTAGGGATTAAAGGCGAGCAAGTCCAGGAACCCTGAGATTCCAGCTCATACATTCCCCCAGGAGGGACCTCTCACTGAACCTCTCTACACCTCTCTGCTCTTCTGTGAAATCATAAATAATAACCAGATACTCATATCCGAAATATTTCTGCTTTGAATTTAACCAGAAGCAGGGATGTAAAATATCCCCCCGTGTTTGGAGAAAACTCTGTGTCCTGATGAAGCCTTGGAGCCATCCATGTGGGATTTGTTTATGGGAGACTGAGTGTAAACCTTGAGCAAATGTGTCTTGTGGTAAACAGGTTTCAAAGAGACAGAGCTGCCACCATTTCACTGCTTTGAGCAGTGAACACTGTAAATATAAATTGCCATTACAAAATGAAGTAATTGTGATTTCCAGGAGTTTAACTTTCCTATTTTATCCTGCTGTTTATACCCAACCAAGAGCTGGAGCAATATAAAAATACATAGATTCACTCAAATGCTCACTAATACGCTGTTTAATTCAAATTGTCCTTAAATAGCTTCCTGAATTCTATTTCATTTTGTTATTTTTGGATTTATTGCTGCTTTAGTTCATAAAGCTGCTGGATTCCAAAATCTGAATTGCAGTCCCTCTCTCTCTTTTTTTTTTTTTACTACAATAAGTTGTATACAAGTATTCTTGATTACTTTCCTTTAGTTCCTCGTGAAATAATAAAGTAACAGCTTTTTATGCTCTATTTAAATTTTGAGTGCCAGCCAAGCTCCGTCTCTCCCTGTTTTAGCATCCATTTGAAGTGAGTTTTCTAATCAGCTCTGCCCTGCATATCATAAAGCCTCCCCTCACTATCTGTGCTGATAACTCCAGAGATTTCCAGGCTGGGAAATCGTTGGTCATGCTTTCCTGGCTCTGTTTCCCCCAACAATCCAACCCTTAGGAAATTCATATTCCCTGATCCCGAGATTATACAGATTCCAGGAGCAGATGGTTCCGTGGGATTGCCAAGGTCAGCATTCAAGGAGGCTGGAAAACTTACACTGAATATTTACACGCTCCACAACCTCAATAACTTCTCTTTCTGATAAATTTATTTGGTTGATCATAAGCTCGTTTTCTCTCTGCATGGTCTCTTACTTTTCAATAAAAGCCCTAAAAGGACAAGATTTAGTTTTAAGTCCTAATATTAGTTCAAAACAAAACTGCTGTTGGTTTAAAAGGACCTTTCACCCTTCTTGGGGGCTCCTCGCGATGCCAACGTTTGTTCTTCTGGCAGCATTCAACCCAAACTTGCTGTGTAGTACCTCCAGTTCAAGTCATACCAGGTAAAAATAAAGCAGAGTGGCCCTGGACATCAAATTGTGGCTGTGATGATTCGAAGGATGGGGAGAAAATCACAGAACTCAAAGTAACCCCATTCAAAACCCCTACAGGAGAGGAGAAACCTGTTCTGCCTCAGCCATCTTCTCTCCTGACAGATGTCTGAGAAATTAAAAGCAAACAAATAGATGGAAAACGAAAATGCCCCTCACATATGCTATTTTTTTGGTTATATTCCCTCATCAGCGAGGGGCTGATCTTGCAAATGAAAAACTTGGATTATTGCTGTGAAAATAATCTCTGCAGAGGAGACATCAAGCTCCATTCAGCTGCAAGGAACGGTGCTTAACTGGGGCTGTAAAATGAAAAGGCAGCAGCAGGGAGAACGCAGCGCTGGGAGCTGGGTTATTATGCTCAGATTTGAACATTATCAAGGACTGAGATGCAAAATGTGATTTCTAAACATCTCCAGAAGCCTGTGCCCTTAAAATGGATTTGTTTTAGGAGGCACTCCAATGTCTGTATCCCCGCAATGACTCACTAACCCTCTTATTATGCTTAAAGATTATTATTAAAAGTTTTATTCATAACACTTTTATTTCCCCTGTATTTTCTGAGATGCTTCTATGTTAAAAATTACCTCAGTTTTTATATCATAGTTGATATTTATATTCTGTCTTCTTTTCCAAGCTTTGTCTCTTAAAGAACAGCTCAGAAATTTGTCACCTGGCTGATGCAATAAAGCTTGAATCGGTACGAAAATGCTCCTCCTGATTTTTTTTTTTTTCCAGCAGCACTCATAGCAATCTTCCTTCCTGGGCTCAGTTCCCTCCTCATTTGGAGACCCAAACTTTGCGAAACCGCTCTCAACAGGGCCCAGTGTGGGATTTTGGTTGCTTTTCTCTTTGTTCCAGGATGGTTTTGCCTGGGTTTATCCACCTCAGGGTATGAAATCTATTCTAGTCTCTGCCTCGTGCTGCGGGGAGAGGGTTAAAATGCTCGGAGTGAGGGAGTTTTGCTGGAACTCCGAAACGTTCGCTGCCTGCTCCGACTCTTTCTCTCGCTTGAGTTGGTTTCATCCTTTCCCCTTTGTCTGTTTGTGTTTGAAGGGAAGGTCAGGGAGCCGCTGGTGTCCCAGCAGAGCAGGAGGGAGCTGCCGTGAGAGCGCGGCCGGAGCGGCGGAGGCCGCCTGAAAGGGAACTTCTGACGGGAACAAAGGAAGCTGGAAGGGCCCAGAGGTTTGAGCCACAACCCTTTGGAAACAAGAGGTCAGATCAAGGTTTCAAATTGTGTATAGTTTTATCCTGGCTTTGATGGAAAGTTCTTTTCGAGCCCAGCTGGAAGAAAGGGCTGGGAGTGAGGGGAGGGTTTGCAGCAGCACTGATTTCTGTGCCTTCCCGTCAGGATTGCACACTCTGCAATACTCCCGGCCTTTTGCTTGGCCGCTCAGAACTCTGTGGAGAGGAGAGCAAATTATCCCCTGCAATGACAAATTGACTGTGTGAGTAACGTGCGCACAGAGAAAATTAATTATAGCAACTTCAGCTCCGAAGATTTCCTCCTTCCTTCCTCCTCCGGCCCGGGAAAGGCTGAGGTGGAGCTGCCTGGGATGCCTTAGGGCACTGTTGGTTCTCACTGTGTGGAGCTCCACACGATGCTTGGAGTCCAGAAAATGTGGAGGGGTGAGGTTTTCTTTGAGCTATATAACCTGATGGACTCTGGAGAAAAAAAAATAGTCCTTCTTTTTATTTAAAAATTCAAATCACGGGATCATGGAATGGTTTGGGTTGGCAGGGATATGAAAGGTCTCATTCCCACCCCCTGGCACGGGCAGGGACACCTTCCACCATCCCAGGATGCTCCAAGCCCCACCCAACCTGGCCTTGGGCACTGCCAGGGATGGGCACCTTGTGCCAGTCCCTCACCGCCCTCCCAGGGAGAAATTCCTTCCCAATATCCCACCTAAACCTGCTCTTTTTCAGTTTGAAGCCATTCCCACTTATCCTGTCATGAAAAAAAAAAGAAAAAAAATCTATGCACCATTCGCAATTTCCATTTCTTTACCTTTTCTCTTTTATTTTCTTTGGCAGCGCTGCTGCAGAAGGGTGATACTCTGACATTCTGCAAAGGACAGCAATTGGATTTTTTGCTGCTTCCAAATTGATTTGGGTTTCAAACATGACTCAACAGACATACAAATCTTACTTAAACTTGTCAGATCCAGAATAAAATGTATCAGTTGATACAGAGTGACACTTTTAACTGAGATGTTTGATTTGCAAAAATGTTCTCGATTCCAGCTTTTTTCCCCTCGTGAACTGTAAAAGGAGCAGTTTTAGACATGTCCTTACATATCTGAGTGGCCAGTGATTGCCTTGATTGCTGTACTAGAGCTAAGGATGACATAATTAAATCATGAGACTTTAAATGTTTATATTTTGTAAATGCAAGGACAAGGCTTTAATTACTAAATCCAAATCAATAAAGCAGAGCATCTGTGTTACAAAATTCTGAAGGCTGACAGTGTTCCCGGAATGAGGCTGGACTTGATCAAAACATAAAATGGAGAGAAATTGTAAAAAAATTTATAAAATCATGTGGACCGAGAGCCGACTGCTTTTGAACTGGGGCAAGGTAAACAGGGTTATCCCAAAATCCATTCAGACTCCCAAATCCATTCTGTTCTGCTGCCTCAGAATCCTGGAATGGTTTGGAAGGGAATATTAAAGCCCATCCCATCCTACCCCCTGCCACAGGCAGGGACACCTTCCACCTTCCCAGGTGGCTCCAAGCCCCATCCAACCTGACCTTGAATATTTCCAGGGATCCAGGGGCATCCCTGCCCTTTCTGGGCAACCCATTCCAGCTTTTTCCCACCCTCAAAGACTTGGTTTTTACTTTGTCCAAAGTCAAGGCTATGGAGTCACCACTGGTGCTTTTTGTGACGACTTTCTGGTCACAAAAAAAATATAAATTCTGCACTGAATTTATAAATTTTAATTAGTAAAGCTAAGAGCAGCTGCGGCAGCACAGATCCATAACCCTGCTCAGGCTGATCAATGGCCGGGGCTGGTGGAAAGGGTGGGCTCAGCCCCCCACCAGCTTGGGGGAAAGAAAATGTAAATCCATACCACAGCACCAGAAATCTTGAGGAGAACTTGGTGTTATTAATGCCTAAAATGCCCCAAACCAAGTGAATGAGCAGCAGTGACCTGGTTCTGTGGAAAAAAAAAAAAATATGTACAGAAAAACCTACTCGAGCTGTTTTAATTGATTGTTCAGTCACCTGCAAATGATGCCCCGGGCTAGGAAATGCAAATTGGCCTCGAAATATTCTTGTTCCTGTGGGGAGAACGAGGCCTGGTGTACTTGGAATCTCAATAAGCTTGGCTTGAGGAGCCTCTCCTCCGCGCATCGTTATTTATACAATTTGAATATATAGATTATTATATAAATTATGTCTTTTAAATGTAGATGTGTCAGCTATTTGTACCATCTCCTTGGTCTCCGTGGCAGAAAAACTGTGAAAATGGAGACAAGACTCTACCACCATTTATTTTCCATATTGACCCCTCAAATCCTGGGATATTTGCTGCATGTTTGAGCTTTTAGGGTGTTTTCTCCAGCCGTTTCTTAAGTTCTCTAAACGATAATGTTTTTATTTCTCCCTTTGAGAGACAATCTGATATTATAATCTAACTTCACAATCTAATATGTCACTGCCAAGCAGATATTTCCCTTTAAGCTGTGCTCCCTTACGTTACCCTACATCATTTTTCCTGACTTCAGCTTATTCATCAAACATTTCTACGCAGTTTATGCACCTATTTACTCATTACTTAACCAAATTTTACACAGTTAACTCATCCTTCAGTCTTCAAGTATTTACCCTAAAGGTTTATTGCAGCTCAGAATGTGATTTGATTGCTAGTGAAGACTAAAGGTTATTTTTTTCTGATTTGTGTCACCTTAAACATATTAGAACATTACCTGTCTTATTTACACAGTGTCAGTACATGAAGAATTATGAGAAAAGTACAGAAATTGGTCTGTTGGGCTTGTGCTGCACTTTGGGCAGAAGTTGGCAGCCTGAAGTGACATCCAGCTGAAAACCAGCAGAGAGCAGCGAGGCAGAATTGCTGTGCCTTGGCAAAATCCTCTTTCCTTCTTTGTACCCCGGTGGTGGGCGAGGCAGAGGAACAACTTTGGGCTGTGGGGCAGAACCTAAAAAGTCCCTAAATACAGATTTCTGAGAACACGTGCACGTGGCCATGTGGATGGTAAAGAGAAGCCGTGCTGCTCTCCAGAGAATGAGTCAAGCACTACCAAGAAGACAGCAATAATCAGTGTTTTCATCATCTTTGAATGAATATTTTCGGGTTCCTTCTGCTTCGTTGGGGAACACGCGCCCGTTCCGCATCGTTCTGTTACTTTGGAGCTGCTCGGAGTGCTCTGTGGGTGCGAATCCTCTGCTCTGAGCTGGCCCTGGCTCTGTGCTCCTGCCCTACCCCAACCCTATTAGAGGAAATCTTTGTTATCGACGCCAGCAGCGTGTGAGCTGCCACGGGGCCGTGCCGAGCAGCCCAATTTATCGATGTTAATCATGCTCGTGGACTGGGGGGGCCTGGTGGAGCTGCCTGATGAAGGAGGCCTGGCCAGGCCTCAGCTCTGGTGGTCTGGGGTGTGCTCGGGGAAGTTAAAACGTGATTTCTTCGCAACTCTGCAAATCTTTATTCCTGGCTGGGAACGAGTGTTTTTGGGGAGTGGTGTGTGGGCCGTCTGCCAGCGTTGGATGTGCTGCTGAAACCCCAGCCTGAGTTTCTGGGGATGAAAGGAGGGAACTTCTGTCAGTTCTTTCTGATTTTAAATCGCTTCTTTTTTTTTTTTCCAGGCACGAAGCAGTTTTAATATTTCTCCAAGAATATCTCCTAGGAAGAGCTGGAAAGTGCATTGTGGGGCCACAGAACATCTTAATTTTCCAGGCAAAGGGAGATGTTGTCTCCCACAGGTGTTGTCCCTTTGCTGGGCTTCCCTTCCCATGTGCGTTATTCCACATTTTTCACCTCTGCCAGAACCCAGCGGGTCCCGGAGCATTTCCCAGCCTCCAGCCCCTGCTGGCACCTTCCAAACGCTGCAGCAGCCTGAGACTTTGGAGTTTGGCACCTTCCAAATCTGCCAAATCCAGCCAGAGCCCACCCCTCCAAGCAGAGGCACGGACCTTCTCTCACATATAATGATTTCCTTCCAGAAACAGCCAAGGGAACAAATGGCTGGAATTCATTATCAAAAAAAGCACGGAGAGTAAAATCAATTTTCAATGACCGTCCTCATAAGAACTCTAAAACTCTGCCAACGTGTTACCTGTGTTTATTTATCCCTCTTTATTCCTCCTTGCAAGTTCTCGGTGCTTCAGTGGTTTTCCTGGCTCTCTCTGCCCTGTTTCAGTTTTGTGTTGCAGTTGTTCCTTGTGGTTTTAGGGCTTTTTTCTTTTCTGTGCAGTTCCTTGTGCTGAAAAAAGCATCACCTGCTGCTCTGTGCTCACTCACCTGGGCTGAACGGGGAGAAATAAGGTTAAAAAAAGGGAAAGGTTGTAAAATTTCACAGGTGTGGTTCAAAAACATCATTCCTGGCAGCTGGATTTCAAATCTGGACAGTGCTTTGATTTATTTACTTATTTATGTGTTTATTTTCAATCCAGAAGCCACCCTGCCAGGCTCCCAGCTGACTAAAACTGTGACTTTCCCTTCCTAAAACCAGTAAAGAAAAAGGAGAACATGGTGTCAGCATTGTCAGTCTTGTCCCATTTAATTTTAACATCGTATTTCAAGAAAAAACCAAGAGGGATGCAGATCTTTATGTTAAAAATGGTGAGGTTAATTTAATGCATTTGTTTTCCCCCACAGAAGAAGTTATTGAGGAGAAAAAACATTGTGGGGTTGAACAAGAGACCATTTTCTAGGGATGGACAAGTGGATTTCAGAAGAACTTATTTCCTCAATTTATTTAGAGGAAATTATTTCCTCAATTTATTTAGAAGATGAATTAAACCTACCATGGGATGTTGGCTACACATATTTTTCTGAGATATCCTTAGGAAAGAAAAAGAATTTAAAAAGTAAGCGAGAAAAAAAATGATAGCTCTGGTTTAGTTTTTCTATTTTTTAAAGGAGACTGCACCATAAATAAATACATTTAAGCAAATTCTAAGGTAGTCACTGTAAAAGTTCAAAGATTTATAAATAGCTGAGCTACTTTTACACGTTTAGTTCTGAACTTTTAGTTCAGATTTTTCATTTGTTTGAGTTAAAATAGCCCTAAAGTTGTTGCTTTAGTACAAAGCTTTTTATATCTCTTTAGGTAAGATCTTTATCTTCTCAATTTGGAGGTTTTGATCCCTTGTAAAACACTGGCTATAAATGAAAAAATATGGTCCTTTCAATGGTGAGCTGGGAAGGGAACATTTCAAATGCTCCATGAAACCCCTGAGCCTGAAATTTCTGAAAAGAAAGATAAATAAGAGAGCTGGGGAGTGCAAATAAAAGAGTGAGAGGTTTATGCTGCTGGATGCTGAATGCATTCAGGTTGGAGGGAAGCAGCGACAATAAAACACCAGGCCGCAAATCCATAAAGTGATTTCATGGGAAGTAGAGGGACTAATTGTTCTTGTCAGGCTTCAAAGGGAAATGAAGGCATTACAAGGATGAATCCCGGAATGGTTTGGGTTGGGGGGACCTCAAAGCCCATCCAGCCCCACCCCTGCCATGGNGCACTGGATGATCCTTAATGTCCCTTTCAACCCAAACCACTCCAGGATTTTTAGCTGCCCACTTTCAGTAATGAGATTAGGTCAGGCTTCAATGCATAGAATCAGTTTTTAGAAGAAATGATTGCAAGTGTTAAAATTTTTTTTGTTTTTTGCCTTTAAATGAATTTTTAATATTCCAGCTCTTTAATTAAGAAGGGCAGAAAAATAGGAATTCTTCAGGGGAAAGCAAGAGGATATCGTTTGATATATTTAAAGTGCTCAGAAACTTAGAAATCTTAATTTAGTAATAAAACAGAAAAATATATTCCCTCTGTCCCCTTTCTTTTCTTTATCTTCCTCAATTTTGGGACCCTCCAAAGTGTCCAGGGAAGGTGTAGGGACAGTGACCAAACTTTTCCTGGTTACCTCCAGTGCCTCATTAGTGATCGTGGCCCTGGGGATCTGTAAAGCACAGACTGAGAGCAGCTACTGGGATAATAAAGCTGCAGGATAACTCATTTAAAAGTTACGTTGTGGAGATGATGATTGCTGAGTCTTGCAGCAATATTCACATGAGTTGTCTCTCGACTTGGATTGAGTCAATTAAAGCTACTTAATTAGTGCAGTTAGTAATCATCTGCTAGAATTACAGACGTTCTTTTGTGCCAGGGTTTGTCTGTTTCAATAACATTTTAAAACCATTTAAAAAAATGACCCTGTGCAGATGAATTTGGTTAAGCATTTCCTTCAGGTTGCTTTTACACTAAAGGACAATTTTAAAATGTTTTAATATCTGAGACTTCTTACAGCAATATAATTTCTATTTTTCTTCATGCTTATGGCTCCTGCCTTGATTTCTTGTTACCCCTCATGGTTAAATCTTCTAAAATCTGACATTTGCATCCATTTTCCTTGGCTTTTTTTGGTTTGTTTTCCCAATTAATTTATTAATTGTGAAAGGCCATCAGCCTTCCTTATGGGAAATATCACTTAATGCACCAAACTGAACTTTTAGATTGCACTCTGATTTTGAAATAATCTGTTCCTTCTTGGAAGGAGTTACAGTGCAAGGAAAACTGATAATCCCAAATAAAACATAAATCTTGGGGGGAAAAGGCAGTGGAAGAAGCAGAACCTGTAAATTCCCTCTGGAAGAGCCGTGCCAAAGGGACAGCAGGCTCATGACTGCGTGGGAAATTGGTGGGAAGGACTTTGAATCATTCCAGGAAACACAATCCCGTAACAAAACTTTGGGATATTGATTCCTTTTAACTTTTGTAAACGCCACAAAATGCTTTCACACTTAGCAGGGATTCTGTCACTGCCTCCAACCTGATTGTTTATGGCCAGTGCATCCCCAAGTGGGCAATTTTTCCCTGATTAGGAGCTGATTCCTCAGCACAAAAAGCACCGGGATGGATGTGGCTCGTGTTTAGTTCTGGAGTTGGTTCTGCCTTGACAAATCCCTCTAATTTTGACTTGCTCGTGTTTGTCAAGCATGTGGGAATCCAAAATATTGCGAGAATTATTTTCAAGCCGAGCGTTTGTTTTGACAGTATTGAAAAAAGACGGGTAAAAAGCAGAGATATTATCCTGTGACAATACATCCTTTTATACCTGAGAGCCATCGATTCACAGCAGAGCCATTTGCAGCTCCTCACACGCCGCAAAAATTGTTTACAAGAACAAGAAACCTCTGCCAGGCTGATCTGTGAAATCCCGAGGATTTTTTTTTCCTATAAAAATCATTCCATATTCAGAGTGGGGTGGGTGGAAGGTGGCTTTGAACAACCTCTGGGTTCCTGCTTTGCAGGTCCTGTCGATAAAACCAGAGCAGATTTATGGACGGACTGCACAGCCCAGGAAAGGACTGGAAAGCTCAACAGGGAGTGAGATCACCACAGATGAGTCCAGGAACATCCAGTGCTCACAGGAGAGGACACAGAAGGTGCTCCAAAGGGTGATAGGAAAAGGGTGAATGGCCTTAAAATGGAAGAGGGGATGTTTTGATTGGAGATTAAGATGAAATTGTTCCCTGTGAGGGTGGGCAGGCCCTGGCACAGGGTGCCCAGAGAAGCTGTGGCTGCCCCTGGATCCCTGGCAGTGCCCAAGGCCAGGTTGGACAGGGCTTGGAGCAGCCTGGGATGGTGGAATGGGGTGGAACGGGAGGATTTTAAGGGGACAGGGGGTGGAACGGGATGATTTAAAGTCCCTTCCGGCCCAAACCTTTCTGTGATGTTGTGATTCTCTTCTCCCTACAGAAGCATTTGTCCTTCAGGAAGGGGTTTTGGTTCCCATCATATTTAATGTCAATTTGTTCAAAATGGAGACTCTTAAATCTTTCACTGGGCGAGGAACTGTCTCCAGCTGAGGAGGTTCTCCTCTCAGCAGCGTGGGTCTAGCCAGAGTAGCCAGGCTGAAGTCATTAAGATACTTGAGATTTATTTGCTCTTAAAATCCGACATCTTAATTTAAGTTCAGATTCATTGCATAAACACATCCCAAATGAAATGAGACTTCAATGAATCCATTGCTGTATAAAACTATTTTTCTTTTTGTGGTTTAAATATTTCTCAGTTTTGAATAATGTAGAGCCATACAGAACATGCCCCTTGTGTTTCATGGGCTTTATCCACGCACGTGCATGGCCTTGACCTTGGAGAAAATGCCAGTAAATGTTTAATAAATCCACAGGCCAGCCCGAACTGTAAGAATTGTTCCAATACATGGATCAATAGCACATGTTGGAACGTGGTTATTAAATAGAGAGCTGCCTCAGTCATGAAAAAACCACATCAGCTTTCTATGAAAAGCTGTTTTTTGGAGGCAGAGTGAGCCATAGATCAAGCTTTGACAAATTCTGCCGCTGTTGAATAGGTTAATTTTTTGCAATCAACTCCTGTTCCACCTGTAAGAGAGAAAAGAAAGGAGTTTGTTCTACGGAGACAAAGAGATTTAAAAGGAGGTGAAGGAAGGCACAACTCCAAAAAACAATGTTTTGATTCACAAGCTTAAACACTGGTGCATCATAAATTGTAAAATGCGTTTATTTTTACATAGTGACAGTTCCTGGTTTAGGGGGAAAAGGCTTTCTTTTTTATTTCCTGACAATGGAAGAAAAAAAAAAATCAAATCCCGTTGCATTTTTGTGCACAAAATGCCATTAATTTCCAATTCAAAATCAAATTTTATGAATCAAATTTTATCAAAAGCGTTTTGAAGCTCGATTGTCCTGGGTGGTGCCTTCCTGCCTACTTGGCAAAAGAAAGAGAAGTGGTTTTAAAAACTCTGCGTGTCCCCAGTCCTGCAGAAAATGATCTCACACCACAGGACGACGCATTCCAAATAATACCTGATATCAAATTATTCACCCGCTCCTGGGTGATCCCACTGGCAGTGACCTCGGCGTGACTCTGGCTGCTCCTCTCTGCTGCCTCCCTGCTCTGTGGCACTTCCCAAATGTCCCTGGCAAGCAGGACAGCACCAAATGTTCTCCGAGATGCAACTTCACTCAACAGGTGAAATAATCAGCATTTTTCCAGTAGTTTCCTGACGCGTCCACCTCCGCAGTGAGGTCAGTTCAAATTCCTCCTATCCCGCTGTCCATCAGCTGTGGAAAATGGAGTTATCTTTGTATACCTCTCTTTTGAAAATTCGGCCGTCAGTCAACGCTGTTTCCACGGCAAATCCAACCTCTGAAGTCCCCAAAGGGCACCAGCTAAGCACATGCAGCCAAAATATCTCCCAAAATGTGAAATATGATGCTAAGATTATGTAAACAAATCCAGGACAGAGGATAACTCTTCCTATGCAGTAACTGTATTATATCAGCAGCCATGAAAACCCTGGAAACACAAGATATTTGAAATCTCATTTGATAGAGATGATTTGTGCTAAAGCAATTTCTCCCAAAGAAATGTGGATCTAATTTGCTGGCTGTGATTTGAAAGAAGAAATATATATATATATATATATATCTCTATCAATTTTTTTCTGGTTTTTTTTGCCTTCACTGGATGGATTTTACTCCAGAGCAGGGAAGGGGACAGGGAGTAAAATACTTAATTCTTCTCCCGTAGTTCATAAAAATTTCCTGTAAGAAGAGATGTTCCATGCCGTAGATGTGACAACCTCACACACCCCAAATGGTTCATTTTCAAGCCCTGTATAATATTTTGTCTTATGAACTATCTTTTAGTAAACACTAAATTTAAAAGGAATTTAGCACATTTTGGCAAGGTATCCTCAAAGCTGACTCCTCCCTTCAGGACCTTGAGGCTTCATTTGAATTAATAAAGGTATTAATGTGCAGCACAACGATAATATTTGGCATAAACCCCAAAAACATTGAATAATGCTTTTCCTTACTATCTTTTTCCTGTATTTTCCAATAGCTGGAGATGGGAACCTTTTTGGAGTGGTGATTCCCAAATTTTGCTGAGTGAAGCCGCTAAAACCAAAAAGTCCAAGCGTTTGACACAGTTTTTATGATTCCCACTGGAATCAAAGGAAGTCACGTAACTAAAAGTGAGTATTTCCCTCCGTGGCACATGGGAATACAGCTTCCAAGCCCAAATTTTTTTTGGAAACTGTTGTGATCTGAAATTTTTCGGGGCATGGCGATGCCGAGCTTTGTCCTTGTAATCCTTCATTTTAACAATAATACTCTGGAACCTCATGAGCCTCCCATTGTCACCGAGTCCAAAGAAGACGTGAAAAAGCTGGGTAGGGATGACAGGGAAGGGTTCACGGACCAGGAAGCCCATGGGAAATCTCAGGCTGTTTTATTCTGAGGGCTTGATGCTCCTTTTTTACCCCCTCACAAAGGTGTCCACCATTCCGTGGTGTTTCCTTTGTAATTATGTATTAATGAGAAGGAATTAATATTTATTACATTTTTTGACTGTAACTTACGGTATTGTTGTTTCTTCCTTTTCTACTGTTCTCTGTGTAAGTCAGTGCTAAACACAAACTTTTGCAGCTTTTCCTCAGAAATTCTCTTTAAAATTTGAGTGCTCTTCCCCAGACCATGTCCATTAATCCAGTGACCCAAACACTTCCTTGTTCTCCTTGGATGCTGAAGCTTCAGCTTGGAGCAGTGGTTCTGTTCGAAATCAGTCAAATATTTCTATTTTCAATCTAAATCAAAAAGTGTTTTTCTGCTATTCAAATCCCTCCATGCTGCTAAAGGAAAATCCTCTTTACGGTGTTTTGCAGATGCCACTGAAGTCAGAATCACTCCCGAAATTTGCACCTTTCCCTGTGTTCCAGGACAGATAAACACGGGCTGAGGGGCTGTTTCCCTGCCACTTCCTCATGGTAATTTTTCCCTCAATTTGGATTTCATAATATGATATATGAAGCGAAATCAATAATTCTCAGTTTTCAGGTTAAGGGCACAGCTGAATAAATAATTCATAAGTCATTTGATCAATGTGATTTCAGAGAACATCCACCAGCAGAGACCAATTTTCTCAGGTACCCCCATTATTTGAAATTATCTGACAATTGTCTTGGGTAAATTTTTAAGTCCTTATATCGACCAGAACTAATTTGAAATAAGAGCTCACCATTCGTGCTCTGCTACTTCTTTGTGACCTGCCAGCTCTGAGTCACCTTGTGCTGCCTGATTGGATCCGCAGCAAATCTTTGATGAAAAAGCCTTAAAAAAAATAGAATTCCAGACTGGTTTGGGTTGGAAGGGACGTTAAATCCCATCCACTTCAGGGACGTTAAATCCCATCCACCTCTGCCATGGTGGAACTCCATGGAATCTTTCCATATTGCTCCAGCCTGGCCTTGGACACTTCCAGGGAAGGGACAGCCACAACCTCCCTGATCTGTGCACACTTAAGTGGGAAAAATATCTGTGCCATTAGGAAAAATGCAGCGTTTTCCCAGTGATTTTTTTAAGGATAGATTGTCCAGAGTCGTAATCCGTTCTCCTTCCTATTCTTTATTGGCGCTGTGGAAACAACGGCCGCAAAGGCATTAATCTTCCTGCAGCCTCTTTTTAAGGATTCTCTCTGGAATGTGTAACACATTTATTTCCCAGTCCCACGGGGCCAGTCCGAGCGCTCTTGGAATCAACGGGACAGCTCTCGGTGTTTTCAGGGGAAGTGGAAATGCATGGAAAGGACGTTGGGACACGTTCCAGTCGCGGAGATTTCTTGCAAGGTAAAGCTCAGCGCGGTGTCTGTGCTGGCGAGCGGCAGAAATCAAAATGTTTTAATTCATAAATTGAATGCAAAGATGGAAGATGAGTAAAAAGAGACGTTCATCCAAAGGTTTCTGATATTCAGGCTTCAGTTGCAGTTTCCATAGTAGGTTTCCAATATCTCCTTCCACACATGAGTCTTGTCCATATCACTTCTTTTGTGATAAGGGCTATCTTACCCACTGGAAAAACCTGCTGATATTGCCTTTCCCAGTCCATTTTATGGAGCATGGAATATAGTCCTATGAATTTCTCAGCCAGGCTTTCTATTTCAAATTGTTTCAGCTGTTGGTTGATTTGTTTCTAGTGCTACTAACAGCTTTTACATCTCTGAAATTGTATTTTTGTCCTTTATTCTTCCAGGTCCGGCTCCTGCCAGGATTGCACTGGGACAGCAGATCCCATGTACAGCTAAAAATATTTAGTAGTGAAATCAGTCCTGAAGTTCTTTGCCCATGTGCAAATCTACTTCTTTAACTTCTCTCAAAACTCTTATAACTTGTTTTTGCTGTATTTACTATAATTTTTATAAGTAAAAAAGGATTCAGGGTGTTGATGGTGCGCTCTGAGCTCTCTCTTATCCTTCTGGCCTTTATTTTCTTGTTTTGGTGTAGTCCTGTCTCGTATTTTATCCTGAAATTTGGAGGCAAATTCCTGGCTAGGGAGCTTCCCTAGGAAGAGATGTAATTCCTCGTGTCCCCACTCCATGAACAAAGCTGCAGGCACTGTATTTACACAGATTATAGCTGATTTTATATGTCCTTATATAATGCATTCTAATAGATTTAAACTGGGGGAGCATTCTGTAACTTCTGTATGGGAGTTTCATCATCAAATCCTATTTGTTTTTCAGATTTTGGTTCTAATCCCCATGAATCCCTTTACAAATGTCCCTTTCTTCACGGGATAATGTCAAGCAACTTTTCTGATTGCTGGGTATTGTTTCTCCTGGAACATGATGAATTCCTCTGAGGTAGGATTTGTCAAGTTTTTATATCTCCTTTACTGATCATGGCTGAGAGTATTAGAAGTGTGTGGATTTTTGGATACTTTGTCCTGAAATCTTTCCTTATTAACAAACTCAGGGAGGTTTTGTTAAGTGGGCTGGGATAGAAGATAACTAATTTTGAACTCTTGGATGCACTGAAATCTTGGATATCTCAGGCTGTTCCAAGCACAGGTAGTTTTGGCAAGAGAAAAAATGATTTTTAAAGCACAGCCATGATGGTCAAGCTCCCAGTACAACAGCAAAAAGTTATTTTGACAGAATAAGGGACTCCCTGTTTAAAATAATTAACAAATCCTCGGAAAACTATTGGTACAATCAGTTTGCAGCTCCTCTATGAAGGCTGTGCTACTCAGAGTGCCCAGGGAGGGATCTGCTCTGTAAATAAGATTTTACCGTTCCTACATCTCCATTTCCAGTCTATAAAATCGAGGCTTCCCATGGAGGAATGGCCCAGTTATCAGCAGCTTCATTTTGCATAATTGGGTTCTCTGGTGCTGCCAGGAGAACTCCCATTAAATCCTAACCAGGCTGATGAAGCACAGGAGTGAGAGAGGAGAGCAGGAGTGAATCCTGGAGCACTGACATTCCCAAAAGCACCTCTGTGGAGCTGGTCAGCACTAAGACAGCGGGAAATGTTATAATGGAAGGATGATCCAGATGTCCTGTGATTGGAACTGTTCCCACTGCGTTGTTTTGGGGGCGGATTTTAGTCCTACGCAGATGCAAAGCCGCTAAAACCGCTCAAGTTCTCCATGTGGGATGTGGGAATTAGACCCATGGAAGAGCAATATCCATAACCAGTGAGTTAAACCAACTGCTTGGATAGTCAGGATTGAATTTTGAATTCAAAGGATGAATTGTTTTTTGGTCTACAGTTTCTTACTAGTTCAGGACTAGGTATAAAACCAGTATATCTGTGTATATCAAACCAGTATAATCCAAATAATCTGTGTTAAACTGGGTTTACTCCCTCTGCTGCCTGTTATGGCCATGTCCTATAATTATGGGACTCATCCCAACAATTATATCATCCTTTCCTCCCTAGAGCATGCTGTGTTTGTTACAAACCTTCAGTTTCTCTGGTGCTTTGAATATTTTTAACTTGTTCTTCAAATGCCCAAACAGTTTTCAGATCATTCCGTCTTCTCACTCTGCAACTGCAATGATATTTCAGAGAGCAGTAATAACCTACATTTTAGAGTTTATCCTTTTCCTCTCAGAAAACACGATTAAAACTCTGTTCTCTCCGTTCTGAAGGCTTAATTTATTTGTCTTTCATAGGCAGATTATGTAAAGTCTTCTAATATTCAAATGTAAATAATCAAATCTAAGGCCTATTTGCTGTAGATCTTAAAACAAAATCTCTGTTCTTTAAATCTTTGTTTCCAAGAGAGGAAAGAACTTTATGCCACCAAAAAAAAAAAAAAAAAAGGAAAAAAAGAAAAATCATTTGCAGTTCATCTTTTGGATAAGACTATTACAAAGCTGTTGGAAGCAAAAAGCCAACCTACAAAAATGCACATTGTATTGCCTCAGGTATAGAAGAATGAATTACAGGATTTGAGTCTTATTTATTTTCCAGAACCGCTTAAAAATGCTCAATCCCATGTTAAAAAGTAGTCACTTGTTTCTTTGTTCGTGGGTTTGTTGTTGGGGCACTTGGGGGTTTTGGCTGGGTGGATTTTCCTACTTCAGCAAAGCAGAAGAGAAAAGTAGGGCACTGCTGCAGAGTGATGGCCTCGGAGAGCAGGAAACAACCCTCAGCCAGCAGGGATGGAGCAGTGACGGGGATGGGACCATGGCAGGGATGGAACCATGGCAGGGATGGGGCCATGGCAGGGATGG